>VDFB02042760.1:66324-181735 GCA_007258455.2 Sequoia sempervirens
CGGGCTCTCGGATCCTCTCCACCACCTCCTCAGCCTCAACACCTCCCCCCTTTGCCGCATCCCCCCCACCCTCTGCTCCGTCTCCTCCCTGGCCTCTCCACTGGAGTCTCCTCCTCCGACCTCCTATCACCTGCTCCTGTGCCCCTTGTCCTCCTCTGCGTCCTCTCGGTGGTCTTTGCAGACTAAATTCCCACAATCGCCTCTCATCCTCTGACCCAAATCCTCTGTCTCCTTGATCGGCACCGCTGGTGTAATCCGCTTGAGCGGATGTTGCCTGAACCACTCATCATACCGCCCTATCATCCCTATGTCTCACGGCCCCTCTTGCCTATCAGGATAGGGCCTAAACACTAGTCCCTCAATATCACTCCATACGCTGTGCAGATTTAACGTCGCTCCCCATGGCCACTCCCACATCAGTCGTGCAATGTCACTCGGCCTACCGGAATATCCTATCTCACTTCGAACTGCCTTGTCACCCGATCTAGTCGATGCAACTCCACTACTCGTGGCTTGCTCCCAATCATGTAACATCATGTAAAGAAGTAACCACTATGCAACCCCTCCTCCCTCGACCACCCCTTGAATCGTTGCATCATGTATGGCCTCCACACTATATCCACTACCTACACCTCATCAAACTATCGCCTCCACACATCTACCTCATTCATCTCTCGGTACCGCAGTATGACCCCTACCTCTGCTCCCCACCACCACGCTATGGTCTCCCTATCATCATGCTCACCAACTCTCGCTATAATCAGCCTGGTCATGCGGATATGCTCCCAGGCCCACACCTGTAGTAGTGTGACATTCATCATTCAAATGATGCTTGTAACAAATCACGTGCATGTCTCGATACAACTGTGCTAACATGCAAGTCCCCCACACGAACTGTCCCTCTCGGCCATCGATGATGTGACGAATCACCTTGACCATCCTCATGTGAAGAAACCGACCACTCCATTCTGGCAGAAGTATACCACTAATCAACCCTGCCAGGTACAGTGATAGTACCAGTACCCTACACGACAGCATCCTATCCACATCCAACTGACTCCACTACACTGGTAGCTCATCACTACCAAACACAATGTGCACAGACTCATCCAGTGCCTCATCCTCTAACCAACACTCGCTAATCGGGAGCCCTGATATCGGGAGCCTCAGGATCCACCATACATCCTCCAGTGTCACCATCATCTCCCCTGTCGGTAGGTGAAAGGTCGACTTCACCGAATCCCACCGCTCTATCAATGCTGTCAACATGGCCCCATGGGCCTTGATCATTGGATATGCCATCATATGAAGTAGTCCTACCTCTACTAGTCTCTGGTGATCCTCCTCGGTCATCCTCGCTATGCATCTCCTCAGCACCTCTGATCGTCTCTCTTGCATCTGCAAAATACGCGTTTTCTGCATATACATAATAATTTTTTATCATTTTCATTTTTCCCCTTGTCATTCTAGGGTTTCCCATCCATGCCATTGTTTCCCCCCCCTTTATCACCCCCTCCCCCCATCCTTCACCCTCGATGGTCCCACCCGGTTGGCGGACCCGCCCCTGTGGTGGCGGACCCGCCCTCGCAGTGGCGGACCCGCCCCTGGCAGTGGCAGACCCACCCCCGCAGCGAAGGCCCCACCTCCTTGGTGGTGGACTCGCTGCTGCAGCGGACCCACCCCCATGGCAGCGGACCCGTCCACATGGGTGGTCACCCGATTTGTCCCCCCGGCACGGATTCCAAACAACTAATAAATCTTATAAATTTGCCTTTTACCCTTTTTTTTCTCGCCCTTCTAGACAAAACCCACGTTTTCATTTTTCCTAAACACTTGCATAAATGACTCAAAATCAACAAAGTTAAGTTTTTGGCTAACCTAGCATGGTACGGCACTGTGGGTGAAGAATATCTGCCTCTCGTCCACCTGATGGATGATGTCACTATCGTACTCTGGCATCGTGCTCGATCTCTCTCACCTCTTCTTCTTCTCCTCCTCCACACTTGCCAGCTGTCACAATGAGCAAAGGTAATTCTCCAATTACCTTTTATTACCTTTTCCCTCTTTCTTCCCTTTTCAAATCAAAGTCTTTTTTTTCCTTTTTTTTACCACAAATTCCTCCAACTAATTCATCCAACCTCTTTCTTCTCGGGGCTGCCATTCACACATTGTTTACCCAATTGACTCCGTTCAAACACCATTCTTCTCATTTTTTTGTGCTCTTTCCAACAACATATACCACTAGTTACTTTCGAGAAATTGACTGGGCCCCCTTTTTCCTCCCCCATCCGCCTTCTCGAGGGGGCATACCCTACCATTCTCCCCTAACCCGTCGCTCTAAGCCTACCTTTGCTGGACTGGGGCATCCTCTCCACATTCCCTCCGTTTGGGGCAGCTCGCACACATTCCCCCATGCTGGGGCATCTCTTTTCTGATCTCTTCCTCTATAGAGTCATCTGCATTCTATTTTTCTTTGAAACCCTATTATCCTAATAGTATTTTGAAGAGGGGCAAAATGTAGACATCTAATTTGACCACTTCCATATGATCAAAGACATCTCCTTATTCATCCAGTTGCTTTTTCCCTCTGTTAATATTAATTAAATCATTTGTTTAATTAATACCTTGCATCTTACACAGGGTTCATAAAGTATTTAATTTAATAAATACTTTACCCCTCTTCCTCCTCTAAATTAAATAAATACACCATTTTATTTAATTTAGTCATATTCCCCTTTTGGAATTAAAATTCATTTTTTAATTTCTCTTTTCTCTCTCATTGTCACATCCTCCAACTTTTGCAAGTTGGTCTTTAATCCATCTTAACTCCTTCATCTTCCTCTAATTAACTATGGTTAACATATGCACACCCCTAATCATCATTAGGGTCACATCCTCCATAATCTCCCACTTGCTTCTAATAATTCATTAGTCCATCTAATTAAGTACTTGCACAACCTTAATCATGCGATTAGACCAACCTAATCCTCTTCCCATTTATGGCATGTGTCCTTAAGTCAACCTTATTAAAGGCTTTCTCCTTTTGGGCAAGGCACTCCACTTCCCCATGTGAATTTTTAATTCACCTTTTAATCCCCCAATACACTCAAAAGGAATTTTTAATTCCTTCACTTCTTCCCACATGTCCTCTCTTTATTCTTTATTCTTTCCCCTCTCCCCATAAGGATATTTGAGGAATTTTTAATTCCTCACATGTCCTCTCACTCACATGGGGACAAGCACCTCCTTTATGAGGAGATCTTGTCCAATCCCAAGGTACTTTGTACCCCCCTCCATGTCATGTACTATCCTTCCACCTCATATCCACTTCACCTTTTAGGGCTATATCACATGCCACATGTCAAGATATGAGGGCTTGTGAGTTCTCAACTCACCTTATCCCTACATCTTGATCATTGGTGGCTCAATCTTGGCCGTCCATTTCTTCTAGGAATTCTCAAAATTCCTATAAATACCCCCTCTTTTCTCTCATTTAGGGGAGATTATTTTGCTAGCCAGACTCTTGCAATTTTATTTCTCAATCTACACTTAGCCATTTTCATGCTTTCATCCATTTTCATCCATCCTCACATGATCATCTAGTTTGCATATCTTTCCATCCAAGGAGCATACACATCAAAGATCGAAGGACCAACCAAAGGATCGATTCGACACAAGGTATAAAGTTTCATTTGTTGTTTTTATCTTGTGTTGATTCCAACTTAGGCTAATCTTGAGGTGTAGGTTGTTTTCATGTTTATTTGCACTCTTTAGTTTGTTGCTCATTTTCTAACACATATATTCGACCTATCACACCTACAATCATTATATTCCACAAGGACATATCTCATTGAGGTATTTTTCCAATTAGTTCATGTGACTTTTCTATGCATCCACATTTCACATGTATCTACTAAGGAAATTGAAAACATAACACTCATGAAAATCCCCCATTTTATGTTTTGATGGATGTCATACCCCATTACAAGGTCCCCATTACAAGGTAGTGAGCTCACTATCTTTTCAATGCTACATGAGACTCCATTTCTATGAGGCATTTTTCAAACAGCTCACTACTACTGCATAAACAAGCTAGTGAGCTCATTCACTACTTTGTCTCTGCTACCACATTTTACATACATGTCTACCAAAACATTTTGTCGAGAAATTCGCATTCCTTGTCCATGCTTCCATTTTGTGCCTATCTTGCAATCATGGAATTCCATGAGACCACATTTCTTTAAAGAATTCCATCAAAAAATTCATGTGAGCTTTGTCTATGCTAGAAATACTTCAAAAAAAATTAGATTTGTCTACTAACGAAATTGCAACCATAACACTCATGAAAATTCCCCCCTTTATGTTTTGATAGATTTCATACCCCATTCCAAGGTCCCCATTACAAGGTAGTGATACCGCATTGACAAGCTAGTGAGTTCACTAGCTTGCCAATGGGATAAAATTGAAATGATAGTGAGTTGTTTGAAAAAATTCCTCATAGAAATGGGGTATCATTTTGATGTACGCCTCATGGAAATGGGGTATCACAATGATGTACATCATCATGAGACCCCATTTCAATGATGCATTTTTTCAAATAGATCATTACCTTGTCAATGCTACTGCATTGACACATTACCGTTAGACCCCATTTCTATGAGGCATTTTTTCAAACAGCTCACTACCTTGTCCATGCTACAACATTTTTCATACATGTCTACCAAAAAAAAAATTCAAACAATTCATAGTCCTTGTCCATGCTTCCATTTTGTGCCTATCATGCAATCATGGCATTCCATGAGACCACATTTCTTTAAGGCATTCCATCAAAAAATTCATGTGAGCTTCGTCTATGCTAGAAATACTTTAAAAAATTATCTTTGTCTACTAAGGAAATTGCAACCATAACACTCATGAAATTCCCCCAATTTTATGTTTTGATAGATGTCATACCCCATTCCAAGGTCCCCATTACAAGGTAGTGAGCTCACTAGCTTGTTAATGCAGTAGAATTGACAAGGTAGTGAGTTGTTTGAAAAATTTCCTCATAGAAATTGGGTCTCACAGTGATGAAATGGGGTCTCATAGTGATTGATGTGTTTGAAAAAATGCCTCATAGAAGTGGGGTCTCATGATGATGTACATCACCATGAGACCCCATTTCTATGAGGCATTTTTTTAAATAGCTCACTACCTTGTCTATGCTACCACATTTTGCATACATGTCTACCAAAAAAAATTGTAAAACAATTCACATGCCTTGTCCATGCTTCAATTTTGTGCCTATATTGCAATCATGGCATTCCACGAGACTGCATTTCTTTAAGGCATTCCATCAAAAAATTCATGTGAGCTTTGTCAGATGCTAGGAATACTTAAAAAAAATTAGCTTTGTCTACTAAGGAAATTACAACCATAACACTCATGAAAATTCCCCCATTTTATGTTTTGATAGATGCCATACCTCATTCCAAGGTCCCCATTCCAAGGTAGTGATCTCACTAGCTTGTCAATGCAATAGAATTGACAAGGTAGTGAGATGTTTGAAAAAATGCCTCCTAGAAATGGGTCTCATGGTGATGTACATCACCATGAGACCCCATTTCTATGAGGCATTTTTTCAAACAACTCAATCACTATGAGACCCCATTTCATCACTGTGAGACCCCATTTCTATGAGGCATTTTTTCAAACAGCTCACTACCTTGTCTATGCTACCAAATTTTACATACATGTTTACAAAAACATTTTGTCAAACAATTCACATGCCTTATCCATGCTTCCATTTTTTCCCTATCTTTCAATCATGGCATTCCATGAGACCACATTTCTTTAAGGCATGATTCCATCAAAAAATTCATGTGAGATTTGTCTATGCTAGAAATAGTTCAAAAAAAATTAGCTTTTTATTTTGCTTGTGTTCTTATTGCACTTGTTTATTCATCATGGTTGAGTGAAATTTACTCTTCTACAAGACAATTGTAATTATTTTGTATGAAGGGTTGAATGACATATATTTCATTTATTTGTATGGATTCATTTTTTAGGAACTAATATTTTTCTCTTTATCATGCTACATATAAAATTATCTGTCATGCCGAGGAAACGATCAAGGATTAAACCAACACAAGAAGAGATAGAAGCTAAGAAAGAAAAGAAAGCAACATGGATGAGGGAACATCATGAGAAGAATAAATTGGAAATGATTGAAAAAGACATGCTAATTGAAGAGGAACCTCAACCATCAAGAAGAGATATCAAATTGGTGGCACAAAGGGAATGAATGTGAAACCTTTGTGCTAAGAGAGATTCGAATACCATAGTTGGAGACACACCCTCTACCACAAGTGAATATGGAGGGACACCATCTACCGCAAGTGAATATGGAGGGACACCATCTACTACATCTCAAGTTGAGAGTACATCATCACTCACATTTGAGAAAGGAGGTACGGCATCATTCCCATCTCAACCTCAGGGTACATCACCTATTCCATTCTCAATCAAAGTTCCACCATCTAGCCCATATCATTTAAATATTGATGATATTCCTAATGTTGAGATGAATTTACCTTTGAGAGAACCACCTAGAATTTTGCATAGAAAGATAATTTTTTTGATTAATATTAATAAGAATATTTTACAGCCAATGGAAGGTAAGATTCCAAAATGCACTTGTAGAAGATATGCTCATAAGATTTGAAGAGTATTATTTGAAAAGTTAAATGAGACTGCAAGATCAACTATTTGTTGAAATGATGCGAAGTATAAAGTATAGGTACATCATGAAGATTCTTGGGTTGATAACATTGGATGCTTCAAGTGAAAAAACTATTGTGAAGAATCTAATGGTTGCATATGAGAGTCTGGGTAAAACCTCATGCTAAAAAGATAATAATGCCACATGACTTGTCATTACATTGACAATAGTAAGTAATCAAACAAGGAAATTTCATCTCATTAGAAAGATGAGTCAATAATTGAGAATTAATAGAAAAAAATTATCAAGAGCCATTCGAAGGTGCCAAAGAATTGAGGACATTGATTCCACTGAGTTATGGGTGTTCTTGGGGAGACTACCATGAAAAGATAAACTAGTTGTTGAAGCATTGAGATCACTAATTGAAGAATTTTGGAAGAATAACACAAGTGTGTCTCTGAATCAAAGAGATGTGGTAAGAAGGAGAATCGACAGTTGAAATTGTGAGCCACATCCAAAGCACTTTTTGGATACGACTCAAACATAGTTTTTTCGTAAATTTCTAGAGGAGTATCCTCAAATTGAAAAATTTCAAAGATATTTTGAAATGCTTAAACCTTTTTATGTCAAGATAAATCACACATGCACTACTTATTGTTGTAGATTACATATTGAAGTTTATAACCATTTTGCTGTTTATCATTCTATATGTTTAGATTTGCATACTAACAATGTTTTCAGGATTGTGGCATACATGCCCCACCAACATCTTCAACAGACTTCTTATAAAAAATATTATTTGAAAGAGAGGAAGTCCAAATATTCTATAGGAAATTATTCTTAGATGGCACATGTCAGCGTTGTGGTGGCTTGCAATGTATGCCACTATGTGAACATATGGAAAGCACACATGTGGTTGGAAAGGAACTAGTAGAGTTCAACACGTATAAAATAGTGGCCTTCAATACAAAAGATGGTAATCAAGCAAAAAGGTGTGATTTGGTTATTCAAAAGATTCCAATGTATCAGTTTATGTCTACATTTCATGACAATATAGTGTATGAGTATGCAAGGAATACCCATAGAGATCGATGGTTGGACTTGCAACTCAAGTTATGCAAGGAAACCTTTCCAATTGGTAACATTATTTCAATGGTTGACTTTGCAGAGAACTACACTTTACAGCCACAATGTGAAGTGCAATCATAATATTACAAATCCACACAATTTTCTATATTTATGCAAATAGCATTCATTCATGTAGTTGATAGTACACAGGATAACAAGAAGGTATTAAGGGAGTGCTACTTTTACATTAGTGATGATCACACACATTCTAAAAAGTTCATGCAAGGTTGCTTTTAGTTGTTCTACAATGATTTGGCTAGGAGGGGTATAATGTATAGTTAGCATATAATATGGCCGGATAACTATGCATCATAGTTCCTGAACTCATAGATGTTTTTATGGTTACTTGTAGGATGCATGTTATTACAATTTTTCAACATATGTGAAACTTTTGTGAGGTCAAGAATGGAAAGGGGGAGCATGATGGTGCAATAGAATGTATCAAAAGAGCATTAGCACAAGAAGAGTTAAAGTATAAAGACAATGCAAAGCTGAAAAAATGAAAAATCAATCATCGAGTGGTGTAATGCTTCAAAGGGTCTAGGTAATGAAGGTAAGTCTTTAGTTTGTAGAATTTTTGGTTGATAGATGATACTAACATTGCACCATATGAGGATTATTGTACACTAATAGGATCAAGTGAGCTACACTCTTTCCTTAGCTTAAATGCAGGTTCATGGAGTATCTATACATAGAAGATAGCATGCTTTTGTTCTTCATGTACAATTCAAGCGTAGAATGAGTGCAAGTCAAAGGAGTAGGTTGACAAATGGTGGTTAAGATATCTTAGCCCACTTCACACATATCGGCCCTTGATGACATATGGAATCATCAGTTGATGTTGACCACATATCAGATCAAGTTCAACTAGGTAATATATCTACTTGCATATTTTTCAAATTCCTATTGTTATCTTACTTTGTAGTGTATTTTTAATGTTGACTAATTTCTTCTAATTTGCTACACATATCAATATAGAGCATGTTTATGAAGTTATTATAGATGAATAAAATGAAGAGGGAACACATTATTACTTGTGCCATTGTGTTGAGGCCAAAAATAAATTGGAGGACCTATTTATAGATGGAGAAAGCATCAAATACCCTACAAGCTCAGTGTTTGTTACTAGAACATGGCTTAGAAGGTACCCACATAAGTGTGTCAATGTTTGGCTATTTCAGGAATTTGACACGCATCAAAAGATTCTTCATTACTCAAACCTTGTCATGACATCCAATGTTCATTTGATCAAATATGGGGGTAGACCTTTGAACAAGACCTTGTGAAAGGTGTGTGAGTCTAACCACGAGACAATACTTGACACAATAAAGAGTAGAGCAAACCTAGATGGTTCGTTGGATTAATTTGTAAGTATGAACATTAAATATGTATTAAAATTTCTAAGTATGCACATCAAGATTAGTTGATAGTTAGACCTTTCGTTTCTATATCTCAAATTTACCTATGTTTTGATTCCAAGTTTGTACATATGTTTTGGTTCAAATTTTACATATGAATATTGGGCAGATTATATGTTTTGGTTCGATACATAGTATAGACAAGGTAGTGAGCATTGACAAGCTCACTACATTGTCAATGTGGTAGCATAGACAAGGCAGTGAGTTGTTTGAAAAAATGCCTCAAAGAAATGGGGTCTCCTGGTGATGTAGCGATAGCATAGACAACCGATAGCATAGACAAGGTAGTGAGCACCCCATTTCTTTGAGACATTTTTTCAAACAGCTCAGTACCTTGTCTATGCTACTGGTACATCACTAGGAGACCCCATTTCTTTGAGGATTTTTTGCAAACAGCTCACTACATTGTCTATGCTACCACATTGACAAGTTCACTACATTGTTAATATGGTATCAATGACGAGGTAGTGAGCTATTTGAAAAAATGTCTCAAATAAATGGGGTCTCTTTGTGATGTACATCACCAAGAGACCCCATTTCTTTGAGGCATTTTTTCAAACAACTCACTACCTTTTCAATTCCATTGTAGGAAAAAATGCCTCAAATAAATTGGATCTCATTGTGATGTACATCACCACGAGACCCCATTTCTTAGAGGCATTTTTTCAAACAGCTCACTACCTTCTATTCAATATTTCAAACAATATTCCTTCTAACCCCACTTATAGATAAGCGACTTTGCTATTAATTTATTGGTTGTGAGTTCATTTTTTGACTCAATAGAAGTTGGTCCACTTGATTGAGTAGACAATTTTCAATAATTGGTTTTTTATTCATCACCTCATTCTATCATTCATCCTATTGATTTTGGCATACCTTTGTGAGAATGAATATTCTTACTCAATGATTAGCCACTAGCAATACATCCTTTAAAAAATCAATTTTATTGATCTCTTCAAAAATGTATGTTTGTGCCATTTCCTCTTACATTTTATACCATTTTAATTAATGTCCTAAATTTAGTAATGTGCAAATTCATTGTTTTACATTAAAAATTAAAACTCTAACTTTGACTATATTGTTCTCATATTGTCCTTTTATTAGTTTTCCTATAAGGTAGCAATGACAAGGTGGTGAGATGTTTCAAAAAATGCCTCAAGGAAATGGGGTCTCACGGTGATATACTGGGGTGTCATGGTGATGTATATCACTGTGAGACCCCATTTCTTTGAGGCATTTTTTTAAATAGCTCACTACCTTGTCAATGTAGTAGCATTGGCAAGGTAGCGAGCTTAATACCTTGTCAATGTAGATACATTAGCAAGGTAGTGAGCTCAATACCTTGTCAATGTGGACGCATTGACCACTAGGACATATCTCATTGAGGCATTTTGTCAAATAGTTCATGTGCCTTGTCTATGCATCCACATTTCACATGTGTCTACTAAGGAAATTTCAACCATAACACTCATGAAAATCCCCCCTTTTATGTTTTGATAGATGCCATACCCCATTCCCAAGTCCCCTTGCTGCTATGGATAAAAGCCTAAAACATGTGCTTTAAAAAAAACTATGGATGCATGGAAAAAATCTATCAAAGCATAATAGTAAGCAAAATCATAGACAAGGTATTGAGTTGTTTGAAAGAATGCCTCAAATAAATTTGGTCTCATGGTGATGTCCATCACCATGAGGCCACATTTCTTTGAGGCATTTTTTTAAACAACTCATTTCCTTGTCTATGCTACCACATTTTCCATACATTTTCTGTTTTGGGAATATACTGCAACCATTCCAATCTTTATGATAGATTGGAAAATGAACAAATGATGTCAAAGATTCTTCAACTTAATACTTTCGTGAAGAAAATACACTTGGAAATAGATGATAAGGAAGAAGCAATATGAAATGTAAGTGAAAAGAAGGAGAGTCAGTGCAAAGGACACCTAAAAGTCTTATCTATAAAGGTAGAGAAGTTCTATAAAGAACTTGTTAAAAGAAACGTTTGCATTCTATAATTAGAAAGACACTTCCAAAGATGATAACAATGGTTGCAGATGTAAAGTTAATAGTTGGAAACTTGTTGAAATTGAAGCTGTGATAGGGCGAAATTGCTTGTTAGAAAATAAGATGCAAAAACAAGAGAGCAAATAACAACTAAAGACACCCTACACCTCAAGATTAGCCTAAGTTGGAATCAACACAAGATAAAAAGCAACAAATGGAACTTTATACCTCATCTCAAATCGATCATTTGGTTGGCCCTTCGATCTTTGATGTGTATGCTCCTTGGATAGCAAGATATGCAAACTAGATGATGATGTGAGGATGGATGGAAATGGATGAAAGCATGAAAATGGCTGTGTATATTGAGAAATAAAATTGCAAGAGTTTGGCTAGCAAAATGATCTCCCCAAAATGAGAGAAAAGAGGGGGTATTTATAAGAATTTTGAGAATTCCTAGAAGAAATGGACAGTTGAGATTGATCCCAACATGGCCAAGATGTAGGGCTATGGTGAGTTGAGAACTCACAAGCCCTCACATCTTGACATGTGGCAAGGGGAGAGGCTTAAGAAAGATGAGGTGGACATGAGGTGTAAGAGAAGTACATGACATGGATGTACTTCAAAGGACCATAGGGATTTGGTCAAGATATCCTCATAAAGGATGTCCTTGTCCCATGTGGGTGAGAGGACATGTGAGGAATTAAAAATTCCTCAAATATCCTCATGGGGAGAGGGGAAAGAATAAAGAATAAAGAGAGGACATGTGGGAAGAAGTGAAGGAATTAAAAATTCTTTTTGAGTGCATTGGGGGATTAAAAGGTGAATTAAAAATTCACATGGGGAAGTGGAGTTCCTTGCCCAAAAGGAGAAATCCTTTAATAAGGTTGACTCAATTAAGTGATTAGGATTGTGCAAGTACTTGATTAGGCTGATTAATGAAGATTAGAAGAGAGTTAGATTTCACATGTGACTTGATGTGACAAGTCAACGATCACATGGGGAAGAGTAATGAAGGATTAGAGGAGGGTTAGGTGGCTAAGAGAGATTAGAGGCCAACTTGCAAAAGTTGGAGGATGTGACACATCCTAATCAAGGATTAGGCATGTGCACATCCTAATGATGGGCTTAGAAGATGGATTAGGATAAGATAAAAATGATGGAGGATGTGACATAAGGAGGAATTAAATAAATGTGATATTTATTTAATTCATTTGATGAAAAGGGGAAGGTATTTAATTATTTAACTAGATACCTTAAGGATTAGAAGAGCTTTAGAGGGATTAATTAAATAATAGTGATATTACTTAATTAATGTGGATAAAGGGATATTTAGATGAAAGAGGATAAATTTGGATAAATTAAGTGTCCAAATTTAGGTGTCTACATTTTTCCCCTCTTTGAGATGGTGTTACGAAGTAGCATCATTTCAAAGAATATTAAAACATAGAACCTAGAAGAAGATGGTTAGATTGGAAAAGATGCCCCGGTCATTCAAAGGAGTGACTAGGAAGAGGAAAAGAAAATGATGAAAAATTTGGGATGAAGGATGCCCCCTTGAGAGGACATGCGGGTTCAAGAGAACACGGGTGTGCTCTCGAAATGGATGAGATGATGCAAGAGGAGATGAAAAAGATGATGCAAAGTGATGGGTAAGAAAGGATGAAAAGGCGGCAGCAGATTGGGAGGGGAATGTGATGAAGGATGAATAAATTTAGGTGTCTACAGAAGCAAAGCAACTAAAGACTAAAATTAACCACTTAGAAAAGGAATTAAAACACAAGAAGAATATTTTATCTTCAACGAAAAGGAGGTTAGTCTTCTCTAAAAACACTTGAAAAAGAAGCAGCCCAAATTGAATGAGATACATAATGTATTGAATGAAGAGATTCTTCCTGCCCTTGAGAAGTTGAGGAAGGTGCGTGTGTAGATTCTTCTCTATTTGTCATATGACTGAACTAACTATTCCAACACATCTTTATGGGTGGGTTTATGCTAGGAAAGTTCTTCTTTTACACCCAAACACACCGAAATAGTTCGAGCCACATTCTACTGGCAAAGTCTCTTAAGAGACCAAAGTGCAAAAGGGTGGAAAACTTCGATGAGCGATTACTCGAAAACCATGGTACTTGGAAATTTTTTTTGAGGCTACAAGATAATGTATAGCCCCTCTACAATAACCTTTCTTGGTTTTTGATATGTCCAAATTTTTTTCCCGTGGTGAACAAATTTTAGTTGATGGAAAATGGGTCAATTGTATGTAGTGTAAAGTTGGAAAGTGGTGTAACTTTCATTATGTTCATCATATGACTAAACCAACTATTCCAAAACATTTGTATGGGTGGGTTTATGCTAGAAATATTCCTCTTTTTCAGCCAAACATGGTGAAACAGTCTGAGCCACATTCTATCAGAAAAGTCTCTTAAGAGACCAAAGTGTAAAAGGGCAGCAAACTTTGACGATCGATTACTCAGAAACCATGGCACTTGGAAAAAATTTGTATGAGGCTACGAGATCATGCAGGGCCCCTTTTCAATAAATTATCTCTATTTTTTATAGCTTCAATTCATTTTCCCGAGGTGAAGAGATTTTAGTTGATGGAAAATGGGTCAGGTACATGTAGTGTAAAGTTGGAAAGTAGTGTAACTTTCATTCTGTTCATCATAAAACTAAATCGACTATTCCAACACATCCATATGGGTGGTTTTATGATAGGAAAGGTCCTATTTTGCACCCAAACATGCTGAAACAGTCAAAGCCACATTCTATTGGTGAAGTCTCTTAAGAGACCAAAGTGCAAAAAGGTAGTAAACTTTCACAAGCAATTACTCAGAAACTATGGTAGTTAGAAACATTCCATGTGAGGCTATAGGATCACGTAGAGCCCCTCTACAATAACCTCTCTTTGTTTTTGATAGCTCCAAGTTGTTCGCCCATGGTGAACAAATTTTAGTTAATGGAAAACGGGTTAGTTGCATGTAGTGTAAAGTTGGAAAGTGGTGTAGCTTTTGTTTTGTTCATCATACGACCAAACCGACTATTCCAACATTTTTTTATGGGTGGTTTTATGCTAGGAAAGGTCCTCTTTCACACCCAACCACATCAAAATGGTATGAGCCACATTCTACCAGCGAAGTATCTTAAGAGACCAAAGTGCAAAGGGTAGAAAACTTCAATGAGAGATTAATCAGAAACCCTAGAACTTGGAAACACTTCATATGAGGTTGTGAGATTAGGTAGGGACCCTCTATAATAACCTCTCTCAGGTTTTGAAAGCTCCAAGTTGTTTTCCTGTGGTGAATAAATTTCAGTTGATGGAAAATGGGTTAGTTGCATGTAAAGTTGGAAAGTGGTGTAACTTTTGTTTTGTTTTTCATATGACCAAAACAACTATTCCAACATGTCTGTATGGGTGGTTTTATTCTATGAAAGGTCTTCTTTTTCCCCCAAACAACACGCCAAAATGGTCTGAGCCACATTCTACCAATGAAGTCTCTTAAGAGACCAAAGTGCAAAATGGCAGCAAAATTTGATGAGTGATTACTCAAAAACCGTGAAACTTGGAAATAATCCATCTAAGGCTACAAGGTCACATAAGGCTCCTGTACAATAAACTCTCTCATTTTTTGATAGATCCAAGTCATTTTCCCATGGTGAATAGATTTCAGTTGATGGAAAACGGGTTAGTTGCATGTAGTGTAAAGTTGGAAAGTGGTGTAACTTTTGTTATGTTCATCATATGATCAAACTGACTATTCCAAAACATCTATACAAGTGAGGTTATGCTATGAAAAGTCCTCTTTTTCACCCCAAACACACTGAAATGGTTTGAGCCACATTCTATTGGTGAAGTCTCTTAAGAGACCAAAGTACAAAAGGGTAGAAAAATTCAATGAGAAATTAATTAGAAAATGTGGAACTTGGAAACACTCTATCTGAGGCTATGGAATCATGTAGTGCCCCTCTAAAATAACCTCTCTCATATTTTGATAGCTCTAAGTCGTTTCACTGTGGTGAATAGATTTCAGTTGATGGAAAATGGGTCAGTTACATGTAGTGTAAAGTTGCAAGGTAGGCTACTTTTTGTTTTGTTCTTCATGGGTCTAAAAAATTAGCACCAACACATCTAGGTGGGCACATCTATGCTAGACATGATCACCACACTTCGTTATAAAAGGTTTGTGGTATTTCCTATTTGAAGGGTCAAAACTTTTTTCCTTTGAAAAGTCATAACCAAATTCATATCATCACTATTCATGAGAACCTAAATTGATTTATTTTTAACTTTTCATATATGCTTGGGGAAAAGGAAATTCTTGAACTTTTAGCTGGTTGTATTTCTGTCATGCACTCCTCTTGAAGTTGTTTATTGACTATTGTAAGCATTCAATTTTAACTTTTAAAGTTGCATTCTTCTAATTATTGGGTTCAAATTCATGTTTAGAAATAGGATGAATATCTATGAATTTTGTTGTTGGGAAGGTTGATTCACGGTTTCTTAATCTCAAATAATCCAATGCCCTTATGATCTTTAATAAGACTTGCATGCCTTGAGTTTTTTTTTTGTGAGACTTAGTTGTTACTTTCCATTTTCTTTTCTCAATAGTTTTATGATGTTTTCTCTATCTATGTAATACATGAAGCATGAAGCATACAAGTGAATGGTAGCATGAAGCATACACATGGAATGGTAGATGTCTTCCTCAACATGATATAAAGCATGAAGCATGGTAGCATGAAGCATGAAGCATACACATGGATTTCTTGTGTGAAGAACATGAAGCATTACTATATTCATATCATTGATTTAATGTTCAATAATCTTATAGGAGAATAATGTTCAAATAATATTATATATATTTACAATTATAGAAAAGAAGAATGCATGGAAAACAATTGGATTTTAAATATTTGAAGTAAACCATCTAAAAATATCTATTGAAGCATGGATTTATAATGAAAATATGGACGCCATCAATCAAAAATATTTGTACTAACCAAATAGCCATGTAGGCATACATCAATATATGCCAATATAAGTATAAAATATATACAAAATAGCCATATAGGCTTACAAGAATGCCATATTTGCATACAATGTCAAGTATATGCAATACAAAATATTTTGAAAAATGCCATATAGGCATACAAAAAAGGACCCTAGAATCAAAAGTCAACCCTCCAGGATCTCAAAACAAACTCTTGCCCTTTGTTGGTAGGGTGGATGGTGATGTGTCTGTCACTCATTTACTCTAAGGTCGAGGGGTGCTCCTGGTGCTCCTCCTAGGGTTTAGTTCCTCATCAAGCCTTATATGTTACAATAACAAGTAAAGACATTAATATATAGACATTACATTATAAAAAATGATATATTTAACAAAATAATCACTTACTGCTACTAGAAAATCACTCTCCTCAAGGGAAATATTCGCATGCCCATGTTGTGGTGTGTTGAAGTCCTATAGAAACCATCTAAAGAGAAAATAAACTATGAATCAATAATCATTTGATTTTTTACCAACTAACAACTATAACAATGAATGTAATTTGAAATTTAGTAGTCTTCCTC
Source organism: Sequoia sempervirens (assembly GCA_007258455.2). Classification (NCBI taxonomy): domain Eukaryota; kingdom Viridiplantae; phylum Streptophyta; class Pinopsida; order Cupressales; family Cupressaceae; genus Sequoia; species Sequoia sempervirens. The sequence goes on from VDFB02042760.1 coordinate 83,144, forward strand.
ATACCCCTATGAGAGGCATCGAGGATTCTATAACAGAAGAAAAACCAAGCTCCATTTCCCTATGAATATCTGGAGGTGTTTTTGCTTCCAACATTTGAAAATAAAACAACAAATTATTCAATCACGAAAACTACAATAGTGATGCAGGTCATGGCTTATAATGTATGAGACAATGAACAAAATTTTGTATACTTATTGAACTATATATTTCTTACTATCATGCTTACTATTTTCCCTATCCATATCTTGTTCAAAAGCACCTATTTTAGGATTTTATCCATAGCAGCAAGGTGATGAATTATTTGATAAAATGCTTTGGTAGGCATGTACAGAAAATGTGGTAGCATAGAGAAGGAAGTGAACTGTATGAAAAAATTCCTCAAAGAAATGTGGTCTCATGGTGATGGAATGCCATGACACATTTGTTTGTCATGGTAGACATGTACGAAAAATGTGGTAGCATAGAGAAGGAAGTGAACTGTTTGAAAAAATGCCTCAAATAAATGTGGTCTCATGGTGATGGAATGCCACGACAAACAAATGTGCCATGGCATTCCATCACCATGAGACCACATTTCTTTGAGGCATTTTTTCAAACAATTTGTTGCCTTCTCTATGATATTATGCTCGGATGGGGTGGATGGTATAGTGTGGTCTTGGTTATGAGATGGATGGGGATCATGACATGAAGAGGAAGGGGTGGGGATATGAACAAGTGGAATAAGAGGTGGAAGCTTCCATGGATTGGTAAATTGAGGATGAGGATGAGGACCTTGAAAAGGATTTGGAGGTGGAAGGTGGAAGGTCCTTGTTGATGTGTTTTTTATGCACTTCTCAACACAGGCAGTGCGTAGGTGCACTACCTCTCTTGAAAGACAATCCTCCACAATTAGATTGCAGAACACTATCCCAAGGTCTCTAATGTCAGGTCTTGACAATGCTTGGAATATCTCAGTTGATTTATGTGATTTGTTGGAATCACAAGGCGGACTTACGGATGAGTTACAAAGCATGGAAAGTTGGATCTTGAAATAGAGTTTCAAAGTGTTGGAAGTGAATGAACAGTGGTTGTCCACTCAAAATAGCAAGTTGAAACTCATCAAGTTCATCTGATTTAGCTTCATGGTGATGCTTTGGGTCCTATTCTAACCAAGGATTAAAAGAAACATCAAAAGGAGAAGGGTTAAGAAATCTATTCTAATCCTAAGCTATGAATGGACAGTAACAATGGTGGCTGCTAAAGTAGACAGACTTCCTAAACTGGGTTTTGTTTGGCCAAGAGAAACCTACAGTTGCACAAAACTAGTGCAATCTTCTAAGGACTGCAGATTTTCACATTACATACACACATCATGTACATGCAATTGAACTAAGTTTCAGCAATAAAGGAAAGAGGCTCAGACTAGCTTTGCAAAGTGATTCATCATCAATGAACCACAAAAAGCATGAGCTAGAAGTTCATCAAATACTGAAACAGCAAACACCATCACCACTCCCATTCAAGAAACTAACACTAAAACTAAAATGGAATGTGAACCATGCATACATAAAGAGAAAACTCAAAAGGAACACCCATAAATCATGCAATGTTGCTTTCTATTGTTGCATAATGTATTTACATCAATTCTCCAACCCCTACAAATGAGGGGCAAGCCCCTATTTATAGTTTTCCAAAGCCCAAATGAATGGCTAGGATCAATTTCCAACGAATGGCCTAAATTTGATTACATTAGGGTTTCACCTACCCCACAAAATTCAACAATTTAAAAAATATTCCTTGTCTTTTCTCTGTTTTGTCATCTAGTGCCAGTCACTATAGCAATTTTGTCATTTAACTAATTGCCCTTTTCACTATAGCAAAAATTTCCTGAAAGTTGTCTTCTTACTTGATGTGTTTGTAGTGTTCTTCCTTGGATTAAATGAGCTCGTCGACGATTGGAATCAATAGATTGGTTGCCCCTGATTCAACCAGACAACTCTCTTATGCTTTCTTCAAGGCCACCCCCTTGCATTTTTGTCCTTGGCATCCTTGGCAAAGGCCTTCTTCTAACACTGACCCTGTTGATGGGTGCTACGAGGATAGACAATCATGAAATGAATGGTGACAAGAGCTATGTGCATTCCTTGCTCAGCTTTCTCGATGGGTCTCTTGATGGACCTGCAGTAGGCTCCTTGAATCCTGCGTACATGAAGTGTTGTAAGTGCTTTCATACACAAATCAAGGAAAATGTTAGTCAAATCTTGCAAAAACCTTGTTAGATTCATCCATGCATCATCAAAATATCATAATATTCATATTTGGAGCTCATTTGGACTATAAACATTAATGCAGGCCCAAGGGAGCGGGCAGCAAACAAGGGACAACAAACCGGAAGAAAAGTTCCCAGACCCCACAAAATATAGAAAAACCTAGATTTTTCAATTATAGCACATGGGAAAACGGGAAGGAAGAGTTCCAAGAAAACTTCCTTAAGATTGGACTCATTTTACAAAAATTGGAAGCTCAAAACGGACACAGAGGGGCCAGGCTTCAGAGGCTAGGTCACTGGGGGCCGACAGACAGACGGCAGACAACGAACGAACGACAGACGGATGACGGACTGCAGATGACAGACAACGACGGACAACAATGGATGGACAATGGATGATGGAAGACATACGTTGGATGACGAAGCGATGACAGATGGAGACGACAAACAACAATGGATGGACGGCGAATGGTGGATGACGGGCGCAGATGACGAAGTGACAATGGACGGCGACAATAGACAACATTCCAAAGGGGCGGACCAAGAAGGTTGGAAGGACGGTGGGTGATGGATGGCAGATGACGAAGTGACGATGAAGTGACGACGAAGTGACCAACGACAGACAAAATTATAGAGGGGCGGACCCAGAGGGCCAAAAGTTTGGAGTTTTTGGCCCGGGAGGGGAGGAAGTCGTCAGTTCATTTTTGGTTTTCAATTAGGCAGAGGGAGCTCATTCTGCTGATAGCTGATCGGTGAGACATCATTCATTGTCCCAGTGACTAGAAGTTCTAGTCAGTGTGAAAGTATGCCTTGGAGAAAGGTCTCGGCGACATCCGAAAGTCTTTCCAACTGAGCATGTCGACAGGAAAACTTTTTGGTGGGGAGATGTCTTAGCGAGATCTGAATGTCTCACCAACGGAAAAAGGGGGACATCGGTGAGAAGTCTTTCATCGATGCAATGTCCCAGTGAAACCGCGATGTCTCACCAACAACCAAGAGGAAGACCGAACTCGGCACCAGTGTCGACTGTTGGATTTTATTTTGAGATTCATGGCAGTTGGGAAGGCGGAGCCCAGAGCTCGGAAGGGCGAGGAAGACTTGCCTCTTCAGAATGGAGGATGAGGGATGGAGTCTCGAACAGTGGAGCCCGGCACGATCGAGGACGTTCAATGTTCAACAGAGACTTCCGGCAATGAAAGGAAGCCCGGGATCCGGGAGGCAGAAAGATGCCAGGCACTCACCAAGAGAAATTGATATCGTCGTGATGTCCTGGTGAGGGCATTATGTCTTGCTGAAGATGAGGGGTCTCAGGGCAACGCTTTGCTCTCAGCAAGATCTCTCACCAACATTAGGGGGTCATACCGATAGAGGGAGCCTTCGGCGTAATATTCCAGGTCAGGGAGAGGTCTTGCTGACCCAAATGTTATGGCGACGAAAAAGACTCAGGAGAAAAAAGTGTTCTTACCAAGGGGGTCATGCCAACAAGCAAAGGCCTCAACGACGGACAGGTAGAAAGTTCACCGATGAGAGGTTTTCACTTTTGGTGAGAGATCCAAGTGACCTCTGAATGCTTCACTGACTGCCAAGAAGCGTACCGAGCTCGGCGCCTATGTCGGCCGTTGGGTTTTCTTCGTAACTATTCGTGGCAATGGGGAAGCCGGAGCCCGATGCTCAAAAGGCCTGGGATGATTTCCCTTTCGGAATGGTGAAGGAGGGACGGAGCCCCGACGGGGGGGAAAGGTCGTTTAGAGTTCAGATTGGGATTCTAGCGTACGGACGACAGACGAACGATGAACAAGCAGAAGACTTAGAGGCCGAAAGGACGAGGTCCCCTGGCCTTATGGACACGGTAAATGTCGTAGGGAAACCCGAGGGGGTGAACCCGAAGGGTCTGTTGGAGTTGTAAATTTTTGCAATAATTCACATGTTTTCCATAGCCCTAAGATTTCTACATGAGTCCTCATCATTGGCCTTTTACTTATTTCTTTCCATATTACTCCATCTGTTCCCTTGGGTTTTGCATTTTCTGCATTCTAGTTCCTATTGGCGGAGGTTCGTGACTGTTTCCCTGACTCATGTTACGTTTTCTTCTTGCACAAGTCTACATTTCCTATCGGCAAGACTCATCCAATGCCATAGTGATCATAGGTCTTCTGCATTTTTCATTCGGCAAGACATTTCTATTGTATCGGCGACCATGGAGACTTCTATCGGCATATGTTTTGGTCGTCGGGGTAGTGTTTTACCGAATCCAATATGTCTCCCCGACTATGCTTGTGGTGGTTCATTAGTGAAGGCTATGGGTATCGGCGGGGGGTCTTAGCGAGTATCATTTGTCTTACCGACTGGAGGAACAGTGACATCTGCTCAGCAAGAGTTGTGGCATTGGTATAGTGTCCTGGCAAATTTTTGGGTCTTGATGACAAATGTTGTGAAGGAACTTATCGGTGTGAGTTAAAACTTTCAGCCTATGGTCTCGGTGAATCTTATGTGTCATACCAACTTTTCAAACAGAGGCTCATTCGGTGAGAAATTTTGAATGTCTTGGCAAGGATGAATATAACAAAGGGTACCACTTAGTGTGACTTATTTATGTCGGTATGTGGTCTCATCGAGTAAGTCACGTTTCACCGACTGTGCATGTGGATGTCTATCAACCAAGCTAGGGGATTCTCCTGGCGATCTAATCTAAGTTCGGGATGCTTCGGTGAGACTTTTGTTTTGGTATGTGGTCTTTGGGATGTCTCCCCGATATCAAAGTGTCAGAGCGACTATGTGCGAAGCAATGGAACACATCAGTATGATGCTTCATGTGTCCCAGTGAATGTAAACATGACAGAACGCATCTCGGGGAGACATAAGGAATTCTCTGTGACCTCTCCCCGACTCTATTGAGCTACAGAAAAACACACGTATAGTTGCTTCTTGTCTTCGGTGAAACATAGTGTATTCTATATGATCTCTCCATGACTCAGATCAGTCACTGCAAAAGCCTATAACACAGAGTCTAGGTGAGGAACAGGGGAGCACGACAGGGACCAAAGCAGCGATGAACGATATTTTTCCTTCAGCATACTTGATGACTGTCCTGGCGACTGTTCCATTGGTGATTAACAATTTTCAAATGTTGTTGGCCAAAATAAGATTTTCTAAAATACCATTGCTGGCCGACAGATTTGCCCGAATTTTGTGGAGGGCCGACATTGAGTTTCAAATGTTTTATTTTCTAAATGTTGGGTATAAATATGTTTCATCATTTGAATTCACTCAATTTATTTACATCTATTAATTAGGCTTTTAGGATTTAGATCTGAGGATTTCTATCAAGTTTGGTTTTATTTTGTTCACTATCCTCTGTCGTTGTGGACAAAGCGTTTCAGAAGGATAATCATAAGATAAGCCTGCTCAATTCAAAAGGTACACCCACCTGGGTTTAGCAACACCTAAAGAGTACAAGGTTGAGTTCTCTTGGCCTTGTCTATTACTCTAAAGCGTATCAAGAGATTGGCAGCCTCTTGAGGCATTCAGCCTACGTTTCGAGAGCTAACAGGGTCCCAGAAGCAAATTGCCAAAGGAACTCCGCAAAGGAAGAAGACCTACCGAAAATCAGGTAGGTGAATTTGGTCAGGGGAATTTTATCATTTGAAGGCACATGACCAATTTAGGCTTGGAAAGTGGTGCACGCAAAATGAGACAGGAGCAAAGCAGCCTGTCGGGAGAGAAAAAAGAGGGGGGTCCTTGCCTATGGCGAGGCGTGTGTGCAAAACATGCACAACAGTCCTCATCCTCAAGGAAGTTTAAATTTTTTGATCAAATGCTTTGGTAGAAATGTATGGAAAATGTGGTAGCATATAGACAAGTCAGTGAGATGTTTTGAAAAAATCCTCAAAGAAATTGGGTCTCATGGTGATGGAAATCACCATGAGACCACATTTCTTTGAGGAATTTTTTCAAACAAATCTTTGCCTTGTCTAGGCTATTGCTTACTATTATTCTTTCATAGATTTTTTCCAAGCATCCATAACATAGACAAGGCAATGAAATTTTTGAAAAAATGCCTCAATAAAATGTGGTCTCATGGAATGCCATGACAAGAAAATGTAATTAGTAAGTGCTCCTAGTTATTACTTATGCTATGTGAAGTGATTACATCACTGCTTATGTTAACTTTCTAAACAAAATAGAAAAAAGTGGCCACTTAAGACCCCTTTTTTGCCCCCATATTTTTTCACTTATTTGATGATAAGTGCAAAAATATGGGGGGTCAAAAAGTAGCCACTTCACTTTTCAACCTGAAATAGCGAAAACACAAGCACATTATAGTAAAACACACTCGCATTATGGGTCTATAATGACCAAGCCTAGCCTCAATCATTACTAGGCCAAAATGTGAGTTTGTTATAATGCACTCGTGTTATGGTTTGAATTTCAAAAAATCATTTCCAAAACCTAATCATGTTATAACATGCTCGCGTTCTGGTCTACATTGAACTTTTTTCTTCTCTTTTTTTCTCTTTCTTCTTGTTGAAAAGTTGAAAAATAGGTGTATCAATATAAATGAAGGGAAATAATATTATGATGGACCTATCTTCCTCTATTTCATTAGGAAATGATATCCACACAAAGAATCGATTTACACCCCTTAGGTGAGTCAACTCAAAGTTAGAATCTTCATATATTTCCTTATGATTGAAGGATGAGGGTCAAGTTCAAACAACACTTTGGGGAGAAAAAATATAAATAGTAAACTAACACCAAAATGCAACTTAACATTTGAAACTGCAAGATTAAACTCAATATTGACAGAACCTACAATCAAATTGTGAATCAGAGAAGCACAGATTTGTGTGTACCTTTCACCAAAAGTCAATTTTCAAAGGTTGACTAGGACTCATTCGCCTAGGGGTGAGTGGGTCCACTGTCAAGGATTTTCTGGAACTTTCAGGAGCCTCTAATACATATCTAAATATTTTGATTTGTCCGAGTGGCAGTGTCAAAATGCCAGAAATAAATTTTGTAGATGAGTTTTCATGAGATGACAACTTTTACAACTTTGTCAACTTCTTCAAATTTTATGTTCAAGAGATCTTCAAGCTCTCTTCCACCTAGATCTACAAACACAATATGAAAAGGACAATTGTTTTTCTTGGTGAATGGGGGTTTTCCTTGGTAAAACCCCATTTTCGTAATCAAACCTTGAATTGAAATGAAACATGAAAGAGGGAATGGAGAATGAACAATGCTAGGTTACCACTCAAAAAACCCTTGAATAAACCTTGGAATATAAATCTGCAGCTTGCATGAAATGGATTCAATGGATGTGGATCTTGAACTTTGAATCTTGCTTGAAATAGTTCTTTGAATGGTTGATTGGATCATGAAACCTACATCACCATATTAGTTCCAAAAACATGCATGATGCAAGAAGAATTTGACATGAAAATGGGATCTTGAATTTTGCAATAAAACCCTAGTAAATCCAGACCAAAATGCTCTTGAAAGTGCTCTTGAAGTATGATAAAATTTTTAGGTGAAACATAGTGAAATAACCTTATATTTATAGATAAGTACCCTCAATTTCTCAAAATTCAAATATCACAAGTCGAAATTGAATTATAGATTTGAAAGCATTAAAAAACCACTAAAAACATAATTTAAATTTAGGTCCTAAGGTCTAGGGAGGACCCATTCGCCCATGGGTGAATGGGTCTCAGGTCCATAAACCTAGGGCACACATTGCTCAATGAGAAGTGTTATGTTAAGGAGTTAATGCATGTTGGGTTTCCTCTTCAGAAAATATAATTAAATAGGCTTGGTAAAGAATTAAGGGGCCAATGAAGGAAAAATTAAGCTTAATTAATTCAAGGAGCCCTAAATAAGTGTGAAAGTGTAAATAAATACATTTTACAACACTAAATTAAGGCATAATTCAGTCCAATTTAACTAGGAGGGCCCAAATAAGTGAGAAAATGTAAAGGGATTTCAGGGAAACTATATCCATGAAAGAAACATTTAAATATTTCATGTATATAGTTTTAGGATGTTTGAGAGTGGTTTTGGATCTCTAGGATTTATAATGCAAATTCTAGTTTTTGGAAGATCTTAAAAAAATTCAAAATTAGTCAAAATTCCCTAAAAGAAAACAAGTGTAGTGACGAAAAATGTAACATTGGAAAATAAAAGAAAATAAAAATATATATATCAATAAATGATATTATAAAATAATAGCCATACATCTTACTCAAGAGTATGCCATGTAAGGTTGAGCAAATAAATAAAAACATATTTACTATTTTAATTCTATAGCAATCTTAAACTTTGCAATGCTTTGTATTATAAAAATCTCATACATACATACACACATAAATTAATCTAGATCCTCATATTGATAATAATGGTAAAAAATATTTGCATTAACCAAAAATCCATAATGCCATACAACATTATATTTCAATAAAAGTGTAATATATCCAATAAATTCATATAGACATAAAATGTCAGATATCCATAATACAAAACATGTGTTCAAAAATGCCACGTAGGCATACAAAAAAGGACCCTAATACATAGTCATTTCCCATTAGGGGAAGGAAATAGATCACAAGTTTCCTTTAACTATCGACTGGATGGAGATGCATGTGATTTTGGTGTCTTTTGAGTGCGCTCACTCATCCTCCTCTCTAAACTACTCAGGATGTTGAACTGATATAATAAAAAGTATATCTATGTTATATATAGAAATTGAATTGTGGAATGAAATATAATAAAATAATCACTTACTACATTCAAATAATCAACATGCTCATCCACAATAGGGGAACATTCATGATGTGGAGTGACAAGCCCCTGCAACAAGCATCAAGATAGCAATTAAACTACATGTACAAGTATCATTAAAATTTTTAATAATAGACCAATAAAATAACAAACATAATGTGAAATTTACTAATCTATTGCATACCTCTTTGAAAGGATCAAAACTTGCTACTATTGCAGCAACACCATGGTCCATTGAGGCATGAACATCGATAGGACTATCTGATGTCAGCATCTAAAAATGAAACAATAAATGTTGTTCAATTACCAAAACTAGACCTAATATTGGTTTAGAACACCATTAATGTATAAAGGTTACGTGAGTAAGACTTCATCAGCAATGATAAGTGTTAGGTGTTGATGTCGATGGTCCACAATCAAATTGTCTAACATCTAAAGTGAGTTATAAGAAAAACATTTATATAAGGTTCAACTATTCACATGTAATAATTAGATTTCTTTACTGGTTACATACCTATGGACTCGATGATGTAAAGAAATAGGGGTTTGGGGAATGGTGCAAGTATCATCAACACTTTGACCTTGAATTTTCATCATAATTATTCTACTAATTTAGTTATTCTTGCATTTTAGACTAAAGTTTAATAAATTAAATTAAATGAACTTGCATAAGTTTACCTAAGTATCAATGCCAAATGTTTCATTCAACAAGGCATCTATCATAGTCATCTCTTGTGCAGCTGATGTATCTTTCTTAGCTACATCTTGAGTACTCTCGTGATAATATGTGCAAACAACAAGTTGTAAGATTGACAAAAGTGGACTGGAACTCTGGGCATAGAAGACTCACACATATCAAACTCTACTAGAGGCCTCACATACTATACAAGGCTTTGAGTGAGTGAGCTAATTGATTCCAAGGCATCCACCTTAACACTATCCTTCACAATAGAAGGAACAGTCACATGCTCCACCACAGGTCTAGCCGAGGGTGTCTCGGTGCCAGCTATGGATTACGTCGTGCTCCCATTCTATCATGTGTGGAGCCCCCACCTCTAAACTGAAAATTTAGATAGTTAAAATAATTTGGAATGTTATTGAGTACAAATTCACAATAGATTTTCCTCAAAAAGTACTATGGCACCTCGTAGTTATTGCACGGAGGTTGGTCAAAAGCCATCCAACACCTATCCCAAAAAAAAAAATTATTCCTTTGTGGTGGCATCAATGGATAGGGAACCTCTTGCATGTAGTTGATAAAGGTTGATTGGTTTGTGGGTTCGTGAAGAGGGAACACAAGTCAGATTTGGTAATTTTTTCTTTCTTCACTTGCTCATACGAAATTTTATTTGCATAAAATTATTTTTGTTCCTCCCTCTTATTGAACCAAAAATTAAATTGTGCACTCATTGATCCTACATGAGATACAATAGACTATATGGATTTGGCAAGGCCTCTCCTATGAGGGTTTGTTACAACAGTATCTTTTAACCTTGTAATCAATTCCTCAAGTTCTTTTTTGTTGTTTTCTATTTTCCCTAGAATATTTTCTTGTGTTCCTATGGGATGTATATGAATTAAGGGAGGATTTTGATGTTGTTCTTGTTCATGAGGAGGTGATTGAGAATTTTCAATATTTAGGGGTGGAAATTTATTTCCTAGAAATTAAAACAAATTTTAATTAAAAACCTAATTCAATCTACAATTTAATTAAAATTTGAAACTAAAAAACCACAAATACATACCTCTTTCACCTCTGTGACATCTTCGTAGCATCTTGATGAAGATTCACAAGCTCCAAGTTGCTTTATATTTGGAAAGCACAGGTTGGGAAGGGGAAAATGCATAGGCAGGTCACAAATGAACAACAAAATGAATGAAATGAGGGTCAATTTTTTTATTGCAACTTTAACATTTAGCAAGCATGAAATTTAGTGCTTGCCAAGTTTAACGCTCGCCAAATTGGCTTGGTATGACCAAGCCTTACACTCGATCATCCAAGCCATTTGGTGACCGCCAAATGTGTAATTTAGGTAAAAAAAAATTAAAGTGGCATCTAAATTAACACACAACTTTGTGCACTCACCCTAATGGAATATGAACAGATACCAAACACCTCCCACACTTGGGTGTCCAAAGAATGACCTTTCACCTTCCATAAGTAGACACCTAAGAAGGATATTTTTCCATTATGATGTGTAACTCCCACTGACGTTTAATCACCTCTTTAAAATATAATTACAATATGTCATTATTTAATGCTTTTCTCACACGTCCCCTAGAAAAAATTCCAAGGAATGTGGAGACATATGACTAGCATAAAAATACAAGGTTAATTTCACCTTTTCCTAATAGTAAATCACTTTATTATGGTAAGGTTATTTTATATTTTTTTGTGATTGCTTGATCAAATTAGCTTTATCACATTACTTCTCTCAAAGATTAGTGTAGGAATCATATTATATACCTTTGCTTCCTTTCAAGGACTAAATTTGATGGTTTAATAATTATTTTAGGAAATTAAATGCAAAGACTAATAATACCACTTAGATCTAGTTTTAATGGTAGGTGATTTTAATACAAACTTTGAATTTGCATATCATAGAACTCAAAGTAGATCCTCTTTGTTAATGACTTGGTTGGAATTTTGTGCTAGAAACATCTAGTCTATTAGGGGTTGAGTTTGGAGATCTGGGTCAAGCTTGTGATCATGGTTTTGTCCACTAGATTCATACTTTGCATAATGTATAGTTCTTCTATGTTGCTCACCTAATTTGTCTACCTACTTTGTGGTTTTTGGTGACCTAACTATTGACAATATTTATGCCTTAGAAGGGATTTTTTTTAGCATTAAGAGATAAATTCTCTAGGTTGACCCCTAGAAATTTATATATAAATTTGGAAAACAAGCATCAAGATTCCTAAGATGATTTATGTAGATTATTTACCCCTTTTAGTGTACCAAATCCAAGTGTTTCAGTATTGATTGTTTTTTTAATTCTCTAGAATGAGAGAAGAGGCTCAAATGTTTGATGATGCAAAATATTCATGTAATTAAATATCTTCAAATACTAGCACAAACCATTAAATTTTGTAAAATGACTATTAAGTTGGCTTATGGTAGGAAACAAAGGAGGTTAGTGAGCCAAAATTTGAATTTGAATTTTAGAAATGAAAGGGTCAACTTTACAACCACAAAAAATGGCATTGCTTGGATAAACAATACAATCCGTGTAGTTCTAAAAGATATGTGGAAGTAAGCATAAGTGAATGCAATAAATATGAAAATAAGATGAATACATAGAAGTATGTGCATTTAAAGATAAAGTAAAATTTGGATATGTCTATTTATGCATGGATAATTTTATGACAATAAATTCAACTTTACATAAGATCATGATATTAATCAATATATACATCTATCAAAACATTTATTTAAAATAAATATATATATACAAATTTCACCATTACAAGTTTAAACTTTTATATTATATAAACACCTAAAAAAAATATAATTATTTAAAATACCTAAATGAATTTAGGCATACCAATCCCATTCCCTCCTTTTCTTCCACATACTTAATGTAATTTAGAATGTAGACAATTTTCAATAGGGCAAATTTTTTAAGTCCTTTACTACGAGTTCACAAATCAGTGTTTGTAATAAAGTTTGCAAGTAAAAATCCGCTTAACCCAAACTCCAATCAAAAACATCAAAAATTACACTCCACTCAAAAAAATAAACCAATGATCGCTTAGCTAAAATATAACAAATATTTCTCAACTTTATGGAATTGTTAAAACTAATTTGGCTATATTCAAATCTCATATTATTGTTCTTTCTTGAAATTTTTTGAATTTGATTGTGTAAATATTTATTATCAATATTTCAGATCATAATTTTTGATTCATTTTCTTTTTTGAGTCAGTATATTATATTCTGATGATGGATCATAGAATATGATGAAAAATTGATTGAAACATTTTTATAAAATCAGATTTTAAAACTTCTGAAAAATTCAATATTATGAACTGAAAAAATTCAATATGAAGAAGTTTACGGCCAAAAATATGTCTTCGCCCTTAATGCCATAGAGAAACCAGGTGTGACGGCATAGAAATAGGAAGAAAGGCATAAACTCCACACTTTTTTCCTGGACTGTCGATTTTTGTGATATAAAAAGGAGCACACAGACAATCTAAGACTTTTTAGACATCATTATGATCTGAAAATAAGACCATAAATAGTTAAAACCATAGGAAGATTTTTTTGTTGCACGTTACTGCTCATTAAGGAAATTTCTGGAGATTCTTGTAACTATCTCGTTTGTAAGATTAATTGCATAGCCTTTTGGATATGTTTTTGTGAGGTTTATGGAATAAGTTTGCAGGTATAATAATAAATATTCCATTCCCAACATAAGACTTCATTTTAAGCTAAGTTAAATGGTCCAAAAGGCATTCATAGGGTTGAGCCAAAAGACATTGTCCAGGTTCGATTTGTGGACCGCCTTTTGCAAGCCAACAAGGTCACCGACTGATTGGCTTTCATGTCACCACATCAACAAGACATGAAATATCTCTTTATTCCATCTTAATAGTGCTTATATATTAAATTTTAGTCCATCTTAATAGTGCTTATATATTAAATTTCAGTCCAAGATTATGTTCTTCTCTTACTTTCTGTTCAACTAATGGTCTGGATTACAATTTAAAAAATACTCTCAAATTAATTTAATAAATTGTAGAAATATCATATCTATTACTCACCATTACAAACAAGGGAGTAGCAAACATGGCGACCACAACAGCCACCCCGAAAAACCAAACAAACAATTTCCATTCTGTACCATGAAAACCCAAAACAAACACTGCAACAATTGCGGCAAATAAAGCCAAAACTCCAAACAAGAGTATCAAAATTTCCATCTGTCATAACAAAACACAAACAAGTTATATCATTCCCAATCATTTTTTCTCCTACAAAAATATTTTGATTTAACATAAAGAGGGGTAAAAAATTTATTAAATCAAGAAGAAGTACAAAGCAAGGGCATCAAATAGCCCTATCAAGCTCCACCAAATGATCCAACTATTGAGACAAATCTAGGGGTAACTGACCCTAGTCCACCAAATTTCAATCATGAATATGATCAGAAGCCCATTTGGCCAAGCAATCAGCAACAACATTCCATTCTCTAGGAATATGAGTGAAAGTAACAAACTCCAAAGAAGCATAGAGGTTAAGAATCTGACCAACAATCAAGGCCAAATGCCAGCTAACATCCTCTAAACGTTGCCTATTCAACAAGTTCACCACAACCTGGAAATCAAACTCACATATGATCCTTCGCCACCCCAATTGAATTCCATGTTCCAGAGCTGATAAAATGGCCTAAGCCTCCATAAGGTTATTAGTATGAAGACCCTTATAAACAGAGAAGATAAACTGAACATCTCCAAAGTTGTCCCGACCAACACCACCAATACCAGCATGACCTGGGTTTCCCCGAGAAGAGCCATCCATGTTCATTTTCAAGACGCCCTAAGGAGGAGGAGACCATCTCCCCTCCCTATTCACCTTTAGGGTAGGATGTCAACATATGTTACGCATGAGCTATTTTTGCAGAGGAGGAAGATGGAGACAATTACAAATATCAACATCACAAGGAGCCACTAATACAGTCAAATCACACTTCGTCGCAACAATCTCTCCCACAAAATGCAAAATTTTCCACCACAATTGGGGGGCCACCACCACCACATCCTAAAAAATCCTCTGATTCCTCTCCAACCAAAGGTTTCAGATAATAAAAGATGGACCAAGAGCCCAAGCAACTTGAAGAAAGGGAGTAGAAATAGGGGCCCTGCCCCACCGATCCACAAACTCAGCCAACAAAGAAACATGCCAATAGGGCATATTCCACACCCTCCACCAAAAATGCCAAATCTCCCTAGCATAGGAGCATTGGAAGAAGAGATGAGAGACATTCTCCTCACAGTTATGACATAGAACACACATTGAAGGGCCTTGGAAACCCCACTTACATAAATTATCCCAAGTGAGACACCAATTTTGAGCGACCAACCACAAGAAAAAATTGCACTTGGGCCACAACAACTTGTGCCAAACTTGCTTCCACCAAGGGACCTCAATGTCCCCAAACAAATGCCTACCAAGCTGCTTATAACCAATAACCACAGAGTACTTCCTAGACAAATCAGAGCCAACCCAAGCTAGAACATCAGGTCCCCTCATAGAATTACACACCCAGCAAGCCAGAAGCTGAACCAACTCACTCCTATCCTCCGCAGACCCCCCCAAGAGGCCACTTAGAAGGATGCTTCCACCGAAAGCTAATAGGCAAACCACAATGTTGAGCAACCTTATAATGCTCAACAGTATCCTAGCCAGCCTTAGTAAAAACATCAGAAAGGGACTGGAGTTGAGGAAAAGTGGAAAGAATAGGTGGGTGACCATCCCAAGAATATGACCAAAAAAGAGCTTGTGACTCTAAATGACAAATCCAAAAAAGAGCTCGCTTAATCAAATCAGCCCCTACTTTCAAAGTATGTCAAATCATAGAACCACTCCCCTCGAGAGGATGATGAGGAACCTCAAAAGAAGCAACACCCCTAAGATATTTATGATTGAGAATATGGGCCCATAACTAGTCTTGATTGGTACACCAATGCCAATAAAGCTTAGCAGCAAGAACTTGCCCGTTTAAAATAGCAGAACGTAAATCAAGACCAACCTCCTGCTTCAGTCTACACACCGATTCCCACTTAACAAGGCTCCACTTATTAGAGAGAAAGTTACCACTTCAAAGAAATTGTCGTGAAAGAGCATCATATTCCCTAAGGAAATACATAGGAGCTGCTTGAACAAAGCATCTATAAACGGGCAAAGCCTGGATAACAAACTTAAGAAGAGTCACTCTAGCAATTGTAGACAACCACCGATGAGTCCAATGAGTTACCTTCTACCTAAGCTTATCAAGTAACATATGCTAGGAAGACCTAGGCTGGCAACCAATAGCAAGAGGAATACCCAAATAGACAAAGGGGAGAGACCCAATCTGAAACCGTAAAATATCTGCATTTCGTTGTTGAATAGCCTGAGGAGTATTAAAGAAGAAAATAGAAGACTTTTGTTCATTGACCTTCTATCCCGAAGCAGCAAGGTAGATATCCAAAGCTTTCCTGAAGGAATCAGCTTCCCAAATGTGAGCCATCCCCATAAGAGAGGTATCATCCACAAACTGAAGATGAGAAAGTGTTGGCAAACCCCAACCCCTCTACTAGCTATGAATCAAGCCTTGAGAAACCCAAAATTTAAGAAACCAAGCCAATGATTTATTTAAATGATTCATCTTACCTGATACTCTGAAGGAGCATAGGCCACATACAAATAGACATAGTCTCCAGAACAATGCCACATCCATTAATAGACGAGACTAAAAGGTTAACAGAGGATACTAATGGAAGGCCATACCGTGTGTAAACAAGACAGTTGAACAGAGCAGCTACGTATGGAATGCCTGATTATTCCTCCATCAATATCATCCTCACCACAGAGATTAATGTAATCCTGCACATACCACATCTTCATCTCAATAACATGCCATTGAAATGATCTAGAAAAAAACCCACTAAAGAAAACATCTCCAAACAAAGAACCAGATAACCATTGCCAAGAAATCAAATAAGAAAAGAGGTTTATGAAGGGGCAACAAATAGCATGATTCCAAAAACATTTCCTAAAATTGACCAAACAGAGAAAATGTACTTGATTAGAGGAAACTTCATTAATTTGTTATTTCATTTGAAAGAAAAAAAAAGGGCAATTCACAATCAAGAATGCCAAGTACAAAATGTAGATCGATTTCCATTGTCGTCCTTCCTAACTTTTCCATTATCAAGAATATGAACCAGAGAGAACAAATTATTGAATACTAAATCACTTGTTAAAATATTTTTCTTGGGCACAGATAAATTGTGGTGCCATTGTGAAGATACATAGGCTATTTTTTTGTTACTAACAATCATCTGTCACATCACTTTACCGGTTTTTAGTTGGCAGTGAATAAATCCAAATAAAATTACCAAGTTTTAGTTGGCAGTGAATAAATCCAAATAAAATTTCCCTTTTCTAAATGTTTGTGCTCATATCAAGTGTTAGGACTATCTTGTAAAATCTTTTGAAAATTTATAAAATATTTTTAAATTTCTGATTGGGTTATTTTGATTAGAATATTTTTTTGGTTTTATTATGCAATTAGCTTGTATTTTTATGTCGAAGGCATTCCCTCATTGAGCTTTATCAACCTAATTTTGTCTATCAACGGTGCCAAATTTGTGAGAGGGCATGCAAGACAATCAATCAGATCATCACTATTGGTCTTAACTACTTGTGCATGCAGAGAAGACATGAGACTTATATACAAACTGATTGGTATTAATTGTTGCCTTCAATCTCAGGTAACCTACATTAAGTGTCTCACTACCAAATTTTGTATGAGATATTTTCTTCCTACTTTCATTGCCACATTTCCTTCATACTTATCTATCCTTTGTCATGATATTTTCAGTGCAAAACTGATTGCCGTTGAAATCTGTTGATCACTTGCAAGTCTAAACTGCTTGCCATTAGCTTTCAGTTAGTTGTTTACTAACTTCTAGCAGTTTTATATTATCCAAAGGGTATTTTTTATTATGATCTAATTGGTGTGGATGTATAGGATGTCTTCTTGGAGTTGCATGTAGTTTGTTTAAGAGGTTTCTAGTGGGATTTCAATTGTGTCCAGTTGTCAATAATTGTTTATCATTTAAGTAAGCGTCTCTCTCTTTCCTCACATATTTATCTTTTTTTTAAAAAAAAAATTGTTAAAGTAGTGCACCATATGAGAAAAGTATTATTTAGTGGCTTTTTTCACTAGAGCGGTCACATCGAGTTATCTTTTTTATCTCGCGTGGTTGAGGTGGAGGCCACGACTTGATATGGATGTGATTTCAAACACATGTGTCTATCCATGAGGTTATTTATAGTAACTGCCTTAGTAAACAAAAATTCCAGGTAATTACATCAGAAGGAAATTGTTGGTGCTAAAAATTACATTGCAAACTTCTCTGATTACAAACATCCATGTATCTTTTGGAGTAGTCACCACATTTGGATTATGCTTCACTTGGAAAGGAAAAAGAAAATGACCAGGACTAGATCTATGGTAGTTTGAACAACTAAAAATGCATATAATATTGGAATTTTCTAAGGCTCTTTGGGATGAACCCGGTTGAGTATGCATGGTTAAGAAGGTTCATAGTTGCAAACTTTGGCCAAATTTAATGAAACTATTTTGAACCACATGTACCCAATATGTGTTCCACTATAGTGGCTACATTTTGAGTCTGTGAACATCTAAAACTTTGAATTTCCTACCAATCAACAACAGAGTTTTCGGGTTCCAAAGGTAGAGAAAAAAATGCTTAGGTTGAGGAATCCACTCTAATGCCAAATGTTTGGTTAGATTGTCTGCCTATTAGCAACACATTTGACAATAGACATCAGGTGGCTCTTTTCTTTTAGTATTCGCTACAATATTATGACACAACACCTTGAATCAATGTTGTACAGGTCATATTACAACAGTAATATTGTTGTGTTTGTACAATGCATGTGAATTCTTTCTCTTGATAGTGTTACTTCTTGCAATTTTTTATTCTTTTGTTACCAATTATTTGGATGAGTAGATGTTCAAAGGGTTTACCTTGACTTCAAGATAAAACCACCTAATCTATATATATTTCTCTGTTTGTTAAATATATACAACCATGCCTTCTTATTTAAAAATATATATATTTAATTTGATGTGTAAATAGAATTCCTTAATGGAAAACTTAGAAGAACCATTTACAGAATATTTTTCTTTTGTTTTTACTTGTAAAAAATTCAGGGCAACAAGTAAAATTAGTACATAATTACATAAAAAACACAATTAAGTCATATCCCATGAAAATCCCTAATGACAGTAGATCATAACAAATCCTAAACAAAAAAGACTCTACTCGCTTTTGTATTCTCTTGAAATCTACATGGTTTCAATCTATTTTAAGAGATGCACATTATTGATTTTTTTAATTTTTTATTCTAAAATAATAGTGTTGTTATTTGTAGGAAGATTGGATTCGGTTCACCTTATTTTAACAAAATACCTACTTTGTTAGGGTTGCATTGACAAAAAGACACAAATTGTGTAGAATCTTGAGAAACATCACTTGCTCTGGTTTCAATGACCTTTTTTGGGATCTTGTATATGGCCAGACTATTAATTTTATGTTTTATTTTATTCTAAAACAATTGTGTTGTTATATGTTAAATAAAGGCATTGATTCTATAGTTTTATCTTTTGATGTTTTGTCTACACAAAGTATCTTACAAATTTCCACCTGGTCATTTTTGTTACAATAATTTCCACTTTTTTCTTATGCAATTTGTTATTGTATTTTGCCACCTGGTCATTTTTGTTACAATATTTGGTCCCTATTCATTTCTAGTTCAATTGGACAACTGTCTTCCCATTGTGATCATTATCTATTATTAATATTATTTATTATGAATCCCATAACCAACATGTGTCCCTTGGTCATACTTTGGCACCCAATCACTGCTACCACATTATACACACAACTAGAGCTATAGATACAAATTTATGGGATTATAGTTTCTACATATAGCTATATCATACGTAGGTAATCATCTTATGATCTACAATGAACAATAGTTTCAATACATATAGAGCAAAGCCTCAAGGGGCTTACATGAGGAAAACTAATTTAAACACTAAGTTTAAACCACCCTATGCTAAATTGGACTTTAAGTGTAGGTAGTGTGAAGCATTTTTTCCTAGTCATTTTCATTTTCAGCTTGTATAAATGTTTTTAGTTTCAGGTGCACCCGCACTCAAGAAAAATTATCGAAAAGATGTGCAATGCATCTCCTGGTGGTTGCACAGCTTTCATCTTTCTTCTTCCTTTCAGGAGAGAGTTCGGGACATGTGTTGACTCATCAGGTATTTTCTTGGGAGTTATATTCATGAGCTTGGAAGTTTCTACCTTGTTGACATGTCACCTATTTTTCATGAGTAGATTGTGTGTCCTATGGAGTGATATGTTTGGGGAGTTTCTCGGAGCTAGCTGGCCTATTTCTTTTCTTGTTTTTTGGGATGGAATTTTTGATTCGGTGCCTCAGGGTGATGTGATCAATCAACTAGACCTTTTTCCGGGCTCTTGTTTCTAGGATTTGATTGTTTACGGACCTTTATCTTTGCTAAATATCTAAAAAACATCAATGCAGCAGTTGAGAATTGATGAGAAAAGATCGTTGTGACCTAACCAAAGGTCTACGATCGAATCATGTGCCATTAACTATCAACACCTGGTAGTATCAATTTTTGTGTTGAGGTGGTGTGTTTCCTTTTCTACAACTATATAAGGAGGGCGATGACACAATGGGGGATTGGATTCCAAGTTATAGTTTCTTTGTTAAAAGAAAAGTTTCTTTAGTTTTCTTGGGGTTTTAGAATTATTTTCAGAAGAAAATTTGTAGAACTACTTTTCTTTTTCATTTTATATCTATTAAGGTTTAAACTATTGTCAGATTGGCATATGACCTCTGTTTCAAATTTCATTTGATATTTAAAAGCATGAACTATTGAGGAGAAATTGTTGAGACTGTGCATGTATGGCCTTTTTCAAGCTTTCTTTTTTTATATTATCGTTTGGAATGAAACACTATGACTTGCAAGCTAAATCTAGATAGTTTAAGTAGTTGATTTCCATGTTGTATGCTCATATGGTAGAGTAGTAGCTTAATAAAATTGGATTATGTCATTGGAATTCTCTATTTTTTTGAAAGTTGTTTTTTCCTACTATTTAGTATTAGGAGGAAGAGTTCATGTGACTTCTCAGATATTGTTATGTTACTCATAAGAAATCTTTATGTTTGATCGGACCTTAATGAACATTGCCCGTAGAAAGATTTGAAAGTCTGCATTGTGCTTGAAGTTATCCTTTGTTGTTTGTTCTCTTTCCAACAATGAAGGGTTGTGGCATTCTATGTCTAATTATATCACTCATAGGAATGGGGTGATCCCACGAAGCTAGTTTACAATTTCTGGGAGATTTTAATTTTTGGTGAAATCATATATTTTTAGAAAATATAATGATTTAAGCCTTAAAAAATTTCATTTAAAGCATTCCAATTGAAGAGGGTTTGATCAAACTACCTTATATCAAACCCCCTTGGATAGAACCCCTGTAGTTTTAAACCATACCTATAACAAAGTCACCTTTATACATATCAAAATGTTGATTAAAAACCACTTTTGATTTACCTTTTGGGGGATCAAATGAATTCATTTAAAATTTATTTTTTGTAAGTATGTAGTCCTTATTATAAGCTTCCCAAAAAGTATAATTTTAAATAAGTTTAATTTTATTATTATATTTATTTTTTATTTCTTGTGAATGTAGATTTTTCACCAAAAATCAATCTCTATGTTCTACACATGTGGAAAAATAGAAGATTATCAAAAAAAATTGAAAAATATGAGTGCACCAGATATTGAAGTCCTTGATCCAACAAAAAAAAATTGAATTTTGACACATACAAAAAAAGTTGTGTTATACAGTTCACCCATGTCTAAATTACAATTGGTTTGACTTTGAAACTTGATTAAGGAAAAAATATTCAATAAAACACTATGAAACCAATTGGAAGCACTAGATATCATAGTTACAAATATAAATTCAAACAATTATAATTTTATCCTTCATGGAAAAAAAATTATGTGTTATACGGTGAGCATCACTCCTTAAAAATGGTGTTTACTAAAAAACTAGTTTTGAAGGAGATGGAAAAAGAAGTGCAATATGATTCCAAAAATTTTGAAAAAAATATATTTAGAATCTACAAACAAAATGTCACAAATCACTAGTTTTCATCATCTTCAAATTCCTCATGGTTTAGCCGCTATAGGTTCCCAAAAGTGAAGATTTAGTTAGAAAAAATCAGTTCAGTGTCCAGTTTGGCAAAAAATTGTAAATTGGAGTATTGTGCAATCACCCAATGATTTAGGTTTGAAATGTTGTAAAAGATTTGGTGCATCTCCTTTTATGTTTTATGTTTACATTTCCTTGTACCCTTATCTCCAAACCCTAAAGAAGAGTCATTTTTCTATAAAAACCCTAGAGGTATTCAGTGAGATGCAATTTGTCCCCCACTCGCTAAATTTTCCATAAGACTGTCAGAGAGGTGCAAGCTTTGATGATCAACAGGTAGATTAATAAAATGTAACACTAAATACTCATCAGACACAACTCTATGATTTACAACAACAGTACTGTACACTCTATTTAGTGTGTTTTTTTGGCCATCATTAGTCATCAACAACTCATAAATAATTTGAATGCAAATTACAATTCTCACCAACTAGGATAAACAATATTTATAATTTAGATTATGATAAGTGTGGATTTATGCTTTTCCACTCCAATAGAATGTTGGAGGAGTTTACTTTTCCATTTGTCAATCTTATTGATTTGAGAACCTATTATTTTCCATTTACATCTCTTTGTCCACTATCATAGCCACCATCGATAGGAACCTATTCATGTTTTTCTTGGAATGATTCATTCTCGACCAATTTGAAAGAATGACTAGTTGAAAAAATAAATCATACCTTGCAACATTAGAAGTGGAACAACTCAAGGAAAACTTATTTCACTATTATTTGTATAAATCTTCAAATTTATCTTTTTGTATAGTTGTATTCCACTAATGACATGGCCAAAATTGATGAGTAGCATCTTACAAAGAATCAACAACTCTCAATGTGTTTAAATAATTGTATATTTGTCTTCAAAAATTCAAATACATATTACAATTCTACTAAATATAAATATATCAAACATTTCCTACTGATTGGCTACTTGTACTTTATCAAATTATTTAAATAAAACAAAACTTTGTTTCCTATACATTGCTTAGTTTAATATTGGGAAATAGGTTTCCACCTTTTTGGAAGATGGAACACAAGGGGGATGAGACCCTCCTATTTCGCTAACATAGCATTCAAAGGGACCCCTAGAGATTTCAAGCTTAGGGATGAAATGATGGAAAATAGATCTATAGTAGGGGTGCTCTAGGGTGTGATTAATGAATAAAGAGGGGTTCACCACCAAGCTAGAGCTTGGAAATACTAATGATATGTAAAATCTAATGTTAAAACCTAATGCAATGTAAAACTTCACTAAATGACCTAGAAATGCATGTAAATTAGAATAGAAAGCTGAGAGATCAAAAGTGTGCACCTGGAAACCTGTAAGAGCTTGATTGAAGACCTAAAATGTTGAATATGTTGAAATTAATGCCTATTGGGACTCATACACCAGTTTGGGTGATTTAGCCCCAGATTAGGGTTTTTGGGTAGGAGCAATTTAAATCTAGCAAATGCAAGTCTAGAACTCCTGAAATCTATAAACTTCACTGTACTGGGACTCATATGCTAGATGTGGTGTATTAGTCTTGTTTGAATTTTTTGGAAAATCAACACCTAAATCCGCTCTTCAATCTCTGCTCAATCCTCTCAACCTGGTTTCTGGATTTAAAATGTTGAATTATGCTCTATAGATTTCTTCCAATTGTCTTCTAAACAAGGTGACAACTTGGACAACTTTGCAACTTGAAAAATTATTTCCAATCTTTCTCTTCAATATGTCTTCAACCTAGATCTACAAATCACACACTAAATAGATGGAAAAAATGTTGTTTTGTTAGTAGAAAGGGGTTTTCCTTGGTCAAACCCCGTTTTGGTAATCAAATCTTATAACTTTTGAAATGAAATTAAATGAAATGAAGGAATGATGAATGAACAACATTTAATGTTGAAACTCACCCAACTCTAGCAATAGAATGTTGCAAACATGTATGAAAGGGCTCCAATGGATGTAGATCTTGACTCTTGATTGAATGTGATAGATCTTGAATTGAATGCTTGCTTGTATCATGAAACCCTACATCAAAAATGTTAGCTCAAAAACAAACATGATAATTAGCTCTTGAATGCTCCAATTTTCTATAATATATGAATAGTTAAGGTGCTAGATCACTTGTAAAACTTGCTAGGCCACTTGATTGCTTGTTAGGAGAAAAATGAATGAAATAACCTTGTATTTATACTTTTTATGCCAAATTTCCTAAAATTACAACACTACAAGCTGACATCAGATCTAGGAGAATAAAATCCTGCCAAGAATTTGAATTAAATTTGATTTTGGGCCACACGAGACTCATACGCTAGAAGTGGCATATGAGTCCCATTAGGCTAGGCTATGTGACACATTTTTCAAGAAAGGCTTAGATTCATGTGAAATCAAGATTGGGGCCCCAAAACTTAGGTGGGACCCATATGCCCAAGGTGGCATATGAGTCCTAGATCACTAAATTTGGGCCATACAATCCAAAAACACCTAAAGTATGATTGGATGTTGGTTTATGTTGGGATTATCCTTGGAAAGATGCATTAATTAAGGCTTGTGGATGCAAAATAAGGCCAATTAAAGCATAAAGAAGCCCAATTAATTAATGAAACCCCTAGATTAGTGTGAAAGTGTGGTACAACACTTTATAACACCTAAAATAAGGTACCATTAAGGCCATTTAGTTTACAAAGGCCCAAGACCTAATGTGAATGTGTTAAACACACTACAACACTAAATCAAGGCCATATTAAGATCAATCTAACAAAGAGGGCCCAAAAAATGTGAAAAAGTAGAGTACATTTTTCGTCATTACACTTAGCACCTCATGTCTAATGAATTTTACATTCTTTTTACATCATATTGTTTTTTTCAACACAACATATAATATGTAGATCTTATTTACTTAATTTTTTATTACTTTTATAATTAATTGACACATTTTTCTTATTCATTTATAGGCTTTCTTTTTATGTTGAATTGTAGACTTATACGCTATTTTCATTTACTCGTGCTAAGAAATAGCTATGCATCAAAATAATCCTCATATCATTCAACTGTCTAGTGGAGACACAACCAAAACAAAACCAAGCCCCTTCATTCTAGTGGATTCAATAATTGTAGTATTAGAGTCATCTTCAACTGTAAATAAACCTAAATCTCTTCAAATAGACATCCAACATCTTACTTCAACTATCTCTAACAGTTATCTTAATATCATTGATAAATTAAAACTTACCTGTTAAACAACAAGTCTTATCAAAGAGTTGGATGTAGAGAGACTTTAGGACACACTATCAACACTCCAATCAAATTGCATTAAACTTGAGGGGTTGTGTAATTTCCTTAGAGAGATAAAATATGATTAGCACTATCATAATGATGTGGCATCTACTATAATTGATTCATTTTAGGTTTCGGGCTGCACAATATGTAGCCCACTATTAGATCTTTTTTGCATACCTAAACTAAGGCTTTCTATGTGTGCAGTGTAAAGAAACTTGAAATAATTGTACTATACTTTTTTTCAGCCGTCTAAATCTAATCAATGTAAATACGGTTGCCTCCTAATAGCAAAATCACAATGTACATACTATATAGCGAAACAAATGAAGCCATTATTTTATACCACTCACTGTCAAAATGGTATACTTCTTTTTCATAATTTTGTTTATCATGTACATAATGGTGTTTATTTCCAACATCAACTTCGTAAATTAAACCTACAATATTAACTAAATTATTTCTTTCTATTTGTAAGCTTTAGATATTTGTATTTCTCAATTTTTAAATAATTCTTAGATAATACAACGTCAAATATAGAAAAACAAAGTAATATGAATAAATATTGTGATACAAATGCAACCTTTTCTAATATAAACCCTAAATATAATTAAACACCTCTGTAGACTAATGGTTTTAAAAACAGTGTGCCCTTCTTATGTGCTAATGTTCAATAATCCTTTCATCAATTATGCCAACTTCAAAACAAAACATGACAAAACAATTTTCGAAGAAACAAGCTTCATAAATGATGGGGTTATATTTTTTCCAACGTGTGCATCCCTTCTTTAGCTTTCATTTGATAGTTTGCTTCTATAGATTTGCAAGTTATTCTTTAGTGTATTTTCTTTAAAAACAAAATTCAACTCAATTAACAACTTTATGTTTAAATTTTTTCAAGAACTAATTATCACACTCCAAATTTACTCGCAAGCCAATATCTTCCACTCACTTTCACCTTCCTAATTTGGAAACTTGCTGCAAGTATGAGCAGTTGGTGTTGTCATTAATGTATATAGTTGAGTGAGATGGTTGCAAGAGTTCAGTTGGTGTTTTCATTAATGTCAACAAACCTATGTTGTCATTGATGTCCACAGTTGAGTGAGATGGTTGCAAGAGTGCAGTTGATGCTTTGATTAGTTGCATTATGTTGTCATTAGTAAATATATTGGTGTCAACCTCTAATGTTTCTTTGATAAGCTTTTGTTTATGGATGTGGAAGTGATGAAGATGATGATTATGTGTCTCTAGTACTTGGTTTCTAGGTGCTTTTGAGAATAAAAGTGCACAATGAAGGTGTGTTCAGAGGTTCAGAATGTGCTTCACATTTCTTTTGTTTAGATGTTATGCCTATGTGGTTCAGATATATTGATCAGAGGTCTTTGGAGATTCTATATCCAAAATTTGGGCTTCTAGATTGATGTACAAAAAGAGATATGTTCAATAGTGTGTGAGTTGCGTTTGCAGTGTTGTTTGCAGTGGTGTTTGGCAGAAATGTATTTTCTCTGCATTTCTCCATGAGTTGATGTTTGGTCTTGTGGATCTAGGAAGTTGTTCATATTGTCTATATCTTTCATAATTCAATAGTATTTGTTATTTCGTGGAGTGCAGAGCAGATGTTCGTATGCATGCAAGGTAAACTCGGTGTTCATGATGAATGAGTTTTATTGGTGCGAGTTGGTGCAAAGAATTTGTCGAATCTCAGATGGTTTGTGGATTGTTCTAGATCATCTAGAATCATGTTATGTGGTCCACATGTCATCTTGATAAAAAGAGAAGCATGTACTTAATTGATCAATGATGTTTACATGGGTAATAGTCAAACTCGGTGTTTACACTTCATGCGAAGGCTATTAAGTATTGTTTTTTATAAAGGAAAAAATGGGTTTTACAAGGACCCGAAACCACAGAGTTTACAAGAAAAATAAAGATAAAGCATTATATTACCCAAAAAATACGAAGGCTAAAAAATAGAAAAAGCCAGAAGAATACAATAGCCACAAGCCCAAAGCCAGCACAGGCCAACACAAAAACCAGCGCAAAAAACCCAAAACTAATCCAAGGACTTTAAGGTATCAGCAACCTCAACTTAAAGGTTGCACATATCTTGGGTGCCCTTTTTTAGAGCCTAAATCTCCTAGGGCATAGAAACAACCTTTCTTTTTAGGTGAGCTCTCATCCTCTTTGAGATGCCAGCATCCTCAATCCTGCTTTTCTCCTTATCAACGTCCAAATCCACAACCAGAGATCCCTACAGGAAATTTTCCATTTTCTCAACCATAGTGCTCATGACAGTTGCATTGTGTTTGGAATTATGTGGTTATACTCTAGGATAGTTTTAATGGCGTCCCTGATTTTACTAATTTCTCCCTCCAGGAACTTAACCTTAACCCCATTATCATTCTTCATCTTGTCTATGAGCTCAACATTTTGTTGAAGGTGCTCATCCATCACCCTCACATTTTCCTCAGTACACACAACCTCAACAGTATTTTGGGTAGCGCCTTTAGCTTTCATTTCTTCCAACTTACTCATGGGGGCCCTATTTTTTAAGCTAAGGTCCTTTATCTCATGAAAGACCCACTTCATAATCCTAAAATAATCAACAGCCCCATTTCTAGCAATCGCTAGAATATCATCAGGAAACTCCCAATCAGGCTTAAAGTAGTGGTCTTCAAGGTTAAGGTTTCTAGGAAATATGGGTCTATCTTCTCTATCAGTAGTAGGGTAAGAGGAATAGGAATCCTCACTGGATTTTGGGGTATCAAATTTATCCTCTAGGGAGTCCTCAGAGTAAGAAACTAGCTTATTAACAGGGGGATCCTTATTCTTGAGTTTCTCTTTCTGAACAAAGCCAATGAGGGTTTTCACAGAGCCTTCTTTTTTATTCAAGGGCTTACTCAGAAGGGTTTTCTTACCTAACTTTTTGGGGGAGGGAGGTTTTTCCTCTTTCCAATTAGTTTCCGAGTTATCTTTTTCCTCAGACATGTTGTTATCAGTATCATAATCTTCAAAGGCCGAAACTGGGACAGGGTTAGACAAAGCCAACATATTTTTAAAATGCTCATAAAAAATTTGAATGAGGCTAGTATGCATGACCAGATACTTCCTAGGATTCTTTATATGATCTTCCATGCTATTACTCAAGGACCAGTGCAGATAGTGAGGGAAGGAAACCCTTACCTTATAGAAAAAATGATTGAGGAGGACAAAATGGTAGTTGTAATCTATGGTAAATTTTTCATCCAGCGTGATGTATTCCATCATAATTCTGAGCACCTTCCTCCATAACACCTTAATAGTTTCCACTTCAAAGTAGCTGCTAGAAATTTTAATCAACTCTCTCTTTTCCTTATCTTTTTTGGGAAACCTAATAACAACCTCATCAAAAAAAAAATTGTCATGAAAGAACTTCTTCCCCTCGGTCGAAAGACCAATGACATCCCAAATGAGGTTATCATTCACACTGACCTTCCTACCAAAGAGAAAAATTTCTCCATTCCTCCAATGTTTCACAAAATACTAAGTAGCTTCTAAGTCAGGACCATGGAGCTTCTCGATGAAAGGGAGAAGACCACCACGCTCAATTTTCCTCCAAACCTTTGGATTTTTCTTATGCATTTCATAACTAGTCGGCTCCACTCTTTTTCTGCTTCCCCCCATTATCGCATTTACCTTACTTGCGTTGCTTGCAGAGCTATTACCCTAAATCCAAATGCCGCAACCAAACCAAAGCACCCACAAAACATGCCAACTCTTACATCTAGTAGAGTTAATAATGGCGGCCCCATCAAATCTAATGATGAATGTGTACTTAGCCTTATTCTCCTTCGTTATCAAGAAATGTGGTAACTTTCCCATGAGTGATATCATAATCAATTAAGGCCCTTATATTATCTCCCAACTCATTGCATTTTTTCCACGTATTAAACCCTTTTTGTTTATCCACCTCATTAGAAAAAAATTCAGCAACACTATTTGCTTCCCTGAAGGCATGCATAATTCTAACTTTATCAAATTTAGATAAAAGAGCCTTAGCATCTTCAATTTCCAACTTTTAATGGTCCACGAGGGGGAATTTTCCAAGGATGCATTCAATGATGTTTTTAGAATCACCCTCTAACCAAATATTTTTAACATTCATTTTACTAGCCAGGTCAATAACCTAAAAAGCCCCAATGGCTTCGGCCACATGGTTAGACTGAGTGCCTAAGGAGATGGCCATAGCCACAACAAACTTACCATTATAGTCCCTTATCACTCCCCCACTTCTATCCAAACCTGGGTTACCCTTAGCCACCCTGTCAAAATAAGCTTTTATCCAGCCTCTAGGAGGATGACTCCAGCACACTCCTTCATAGTCCTTTTTAGCAAGTTTTGAGGCATTTGAAACATCACTTTTAATGTTCCAATCCTTAGCCATATTTAGGTCATAGGAAGAGAAAACCATTGCCTCCATCAAATTCTCTTGATGAGGGATGATATTGAACTTTTCCACAATTAATCTAAAAGTCTTCTCATACACATTTTTTTCCGAGGTTTCCTTTTCCCTGAAGATTCTATTATTTTGTTCCTTCCACACACCCCAAGCTATATAAGGGAAAGTAGAAGCTAATAATATTTGAATAGAAGGATTCATAGAAGGGGCATTCCACTAGATAAAAATTTCTTTGATGGAACTTGGAATAACCCATGATAAATTCCAGAGTCATAAACCTAACCCAAATAGTAGCCACATACGAACAGTGAAGAAACAAGTGGTTAGTAGTTTTTTCCTCTTCTTTACACAAATAGCATCGGTTAGGGATCTGGATACCACACTTGCAGAGATTGTCAACCATGAGAAATTTATTCTGAAGAAGGATCCAAAAAATATGTTAACTTTGGGATTTAGATGTTTGATCCAAGCTTTAGCCCAAAAGGGAGGAGGGGCATGAGAAAGGGACAATAGAGAGACATTCGAAGAAATAGAGTAGCTTCTTGAAGGGTTAGCAGTCCAAACTAAGAGATCCTCCTACTAATTCGACCTCATCCTAACAGCCATCAAAGACAAATGAATCAGATCAAGATCTGAGCTCAACTGGTGCAAATTCACCCAGCCCCCATTTCTCCAATAGTCCTTGACATGAGATCCAAAAGCTGCTTTGCAGGTATCAGCCCACCTATTAAACCTTTCATTGGAAATTAGAGGACCCTTCAATAACCATGTATCTTTCCAAAACCTTGCTTGATTACCACTTCTTATGCTCCATCCAACTCCTAAATCAATAATCTTTCTGCCTCTAATCATATCATTCCAGCAAACCGATCCACAGGGCAGATCAAGAGAATCCAGTAGAGCCTTAAGAGATCCAATATTAGCCATATATTTTCTTTTTAAAATATTTTTCCATTCTCCATAAGACAAGAAATCCCGCCGGATTTTCTTATCAAGAAGCGTCCTATTCATCATTCTAATCTTCCTTAAGCCCAAACCTCCCAGCCTTTTAGGTCTACAAATAGACTCCCAACCAATGAGAGGCATTCTTTTTCTTTCTTCAACACATATTTGGCAGGGATATTAAAAAGACTTAAAGCATATATTGGAAGGTTCGGAAGAGTAGCTTTGAGGAGTTGGATTTTACTAGCTTGACTAAGAAGAGCTCCTTTCCATCCATCAAGATTTTTGTTGAACCTATCCACCAAAGAACTCCAAAATGAATCAGGAGGCTTAAGGCACAAAGTCAAGCCAAGATAAATAGAAGGAAAGGAATCAATTATGCACCCAAGAATTCTAGCAATCTTATTATGTTTGGGTTCAGGGGTGTTGAAGAAGATAGAGCTTTTATGTTTGTTAATCATCTGACCAGAAGCCCTCTCATACTCATCTAGGATTTTTTTCAAATTCCTAGCTTCAGTCACAGTTGATCTCCCCATCAACATGGTGTCATCAATTAACTATTGGTGGGAATAGATTAGATTGTTGGAGGAGGCTATTAAGTATTGTTAGAATTGGCTATGGCTACCAAGATCTTGAGACCAAATGGAAAGCACAAAGAGAGAGAAGGGAATGTGACAAGAATAAATTGTATTCTTATCAATATGATTCAATGATATGATTGTGATGTGTACAATGTAGTAGAGAGCCCTTGGTTATATAGCCAAGGTGAGATCCAAGGTGTCATATGATTATGACAAGTGTCTTAATCATATGACATGAGACAACTAATCACACTTACCTAGGTTCACATGTGTTACAAATCAAAAGATAAGATAACAACTAATGACAAATAACACCTTCTAGAAATATCCCTTCCTAGGACCTAAACTATAAACTTAACATGTGCAAATAAGTCCCCTAGTAATGAAT
The DNA here is from genome assembly GCA_007258455.2 of Sequoia sempervirens. NCBI lineage: Eukaryota > Viridiplantae > Streptophyta > Pinopsida > Cupressales > Cupressaceae > Sequoia > Sequoia sempervirens. The sequence goes on from VDFB02042760.1 coordinate 114,842, forward strand.
GAACTAGGCACAAGACTTTACTTACACCAACACCCCCCCTTAAGTGAAACTTAGGGAGTATCAGATTATTATGCAAATGACACAAAGATGCAAGAATGGGTCCCAGCTACTAGGCCATGTTAGGTACACATGTACATATGCAAATGAAGTCTCTCACAAATGGAGAAAAGGAGAAAACCTAGTAGGACAAAACTCCTCCCCAAAAGAGAGATGAAATACAAAAAAGAAATGCTCTCAATGATGCATGAGAAGGTAAAAACCCATGTGAGGAAAAGAGCCCCCCCCATACGAGAGAAGAAGAAGAGAGACAAGGCAGCTCCCCCTCAATGTTGAGTCTCTTGCAATGATGGTAGAAGCTCGACATTGAATGTTGAAGATGATCCAAAAGCATTGAACAACGTTCCTCCCATTAGGAAGAAACAAAACCATGGATGTATGCATGATGTCAGGAATATGAATGATACATGATGATGTCTTTGAAGCATGCTCAAGTGTCTCCATGTCAATGTTGAACGCTGGCGCACTCCAAACAGGCATTCTAGGCCACACTACTAAAGAGGAAAATTTGGAATCTAATAGAGATGAATGTAGAACACGATCCAAAGACAATGATACCCCCTCTAAAGACAAAGAAGCATCCTCCAAATGTTGTCCAAAAGTATGCACACTCACGCCAAACTTCAAAGAATGATCATGTAGAGAATGAACAAGAGGGTTAGATTGTTCCCTCACAACAAATGAAGAAGGAGCATCTTCATCAAAGAGAAGATGAATTTCATCAATGATGTCCCCAAAATCTGCAATATGAGAGTCCTCAAACAGATCTGAAATAACTATCAAGAAGCCATCCAAAGTAGCCAAATCTGAAAGACAATGTAGATCCTACTACACTGAATCACTATGAGCCAAAATTGTAGCAACACAAGCATCATCAACTGCAATAGTAGGTGTAGAAGATAGAATTCATGGCTCAAGTACTAGATCTGATGTGAGAATTCCCAAGTTCAAGAAGCTAAATGTCTCCTCTGAATCATAGTTCATATGATCAACAACCGAAGGAACAATGTCACCATCAGAAGCAAAATCTGCAAAAGTATACAACCGAGATGAATGATCAACCACCCCAGTAGCAATGATCTCTCTACTCTCCAAGTCTCGAATGATGACTGAATCAGGTGTGAATTCCACAATCCTCCCATCTCCACCATGTGTAATCTGATATATGGAAAGAAGATTGCTCGTCAAATGAGGAACACATAAAACATCATGGAAAGTGTTGTCCCCAAAACAAATAGATCCCTTCCCAATCACACTCATGTATGTATTGTTTCCCATCAATATAGGAGACATATTACAAGGAAGAAAAGAAGAGAATATAGACTGTGAAGATGCCATATGATGATATGCTCTTAAATCTCGAAGCCATCTCCTTGATCCTTGACCTGAAAAAGCACAAAGAGCTTGATCTTTGTCCTTTTTAGATTATTTTGAAGGAGGACATTGAGACATTCTAGAAGGAAAATAAATGTGATTCTTTTTTAGAAGATGCTTCAACTCATCAATATCCTTCTTGTAACAATAGTGTTCTTCATGCCCATCCTTCTTTCAATATGCACAAGTAGGCCTCTCCTTAGATGATTCCCCTTTAGAAGAAGATTTTTTCTTTGCTTAATCTAAATGTGAATTATTCTTTGCTTTCTTCTATTTCTTATATAATTTTGATTCTTTCACCTATCTAACCAACAATGCCTAAGATTTAGAAGTCTTGATGAGACCCATTGAGATAATCTTTTGTTGCTCATGTATCAACATCTCAGAAAATGATGCAAATGAAGGTGTAGTATATGTAGACCCCATAGTCAATCTATGAGTATGAAAGCTAGAAATAAAAGAAGCATAATTGGGACCAAGTATGTTCATTGTATTGTAGACTAACTAGACATCCTTCTTATCATTTCCACATGCTTTACATTGCTCTATTAGATAATTAACCTTAGTGATGTAGTCTTGGATGTTGTCAAATTTCTTAGGATCAAGGCTCATCAATTCATTATCAATTTGATAGCCTCTCACTTCATTTGTAGTACCATACAATTTTTTCAATTTGTCCTAAGCTTCATGAGAATTTTTACATGATTCAATTTGAAACAACAAATCTTGAGAAACTAGTCTACGAAGACATCCAACAGATTTGGTATGTTTAATCATCCATTTTAACTTTTTATTTGCATTTTTAGGTTTAGGTACCTTATCTTCAACATATAGAGTGTGACCTTCAGTCATTAGAATACTTCATGCATTTTGATGCCATGTTGAATACTTATATGATGTGAGCAAAGGAACCTTAGAATGATCCATGAAAATGAGAGAGCACAAGAAAACATATCAAAGAAATGCACCAAGAGACCCCCCAAATCACTCAATCAAAAAAAACCCCCAACAATATATGATTTGGAACTTTATATTTAGTGTGTTTGCAGTTTCCAGATGCCAAAAACAACAAGCTAGACTTGATCTTAGTGCTTATAGATGCCAAAATAGGCCACAAAATTAAGTACAATTTTTGGTACAAAATTAAATCAATCTGATCATACCACTAATAAGTACACAAAAAGATATGCACTTTCAAAAAAATTGCACCCAAAAATGTTACTATACAAGCAAGATATGAGCTCCCAAAGTTCCCAAAATGAGGGCGAAGCAACAACACCTATGGGAATCTGCAATTTCTAGAAAAAACAAGAACCAAAACCAAAAACTAATTGTGCCACTATGAAGAGTGCAAAAAAATAGCCCGAATTAAAAAAAATGCTCAAAAAAGGAGTCAAAATGAGCAAGTTATGGCCTTTCGAACTTGAACTGTAAAATAAAAAAATCATTGGAGAGGGGGGGAAAAAATTTAGAAACTGATGATATAGAGATGACGTAAGCAATAATTGCAAATAAATTTGACGTTCTGGAAATTGTTAAAACAAAATATTCTCCTTGAATTCCTGGCTTAAAATTGACGCCTTTCGCTAGAATAGTCTTTGAAGATGTTGATGTCACTAGATTAATTTTGACGACCCTATAGCCGTCATCACCTATCGCAGGTTTGGCAGGAATATTCTTCTAAAATATTTTGGTATATTAAACTAACCATTGGGTATATCTTCTTTCCACCTTTTTAAAGTGGGCCACCGATTGAATAAAGATTGCCCGGATTTCAAATGGAAGTGTCTTGTTGATTTTATTTGTACACCAATTTTTTATTTTCTAGGGCCAATTGAAATGGGGCCCACACTACCTAGAAGACCATACAAAGCCTGCCACTTGTCAGCGGCATGGTCAAGGAGTACCTTGTACTCTATGCAATAGGGTACGGAGTCCGCAGAAAATTTTCTGTAACCTTTTTTTTACTTTTTGAAATTTAATTCAAATCTTTTGAAAAGAAATTTAATCAGTACAAATGAATTTTTTTATAAAAAAAAATTCAAAAATTTTCACTTGAATAAAATAATTATTTTTGATAAAATTCGTACCAATGCATTCATGATGACCTGGGAGTTGTACGGCTCCTTGGGCAAAAATGTTTTTCTTCACCGGACAACTGCTTTGATTTGGACAATTTGACAGTTGATCTTAGGGTTTTTGGCCCTTCTAGAAGTGATGACAAGGTCAGATTTGACCCAAAATGCTACAAAATTGTAGCTACCTTATGGATCTGGCAACCACACTTCAGCTTCCAACCCTCATAGATTTAGCCTCATATGTCCGATTTGGATGAAACAAAAGGAAAAATTGACTTTCTTGAACCTTCTAGACGCAATGGTGAGCTTAGATCTGCACTGGAAAGCTCGGATTTAAACCTTATCTCTTCAAAAAAAGACTATCCAATGGCACCCAACCCACTTTGATACCATGTTAGAATTGGCTATGGCTACCAAGATCTTGAGACCAAATGGAAAGAAAAAAGAGAGAGAATGGAATGTGACACTTGAGTAAACTATATTCTTATCAATATGATTCAATTATATGATTGTCATGTGTACAATGTGGTAGAGACCCCTTGATTATATAGCCAAGGTGAGATGCAAGATCACTTTTTTAAAAGTAGGAGTCCTTCCTTGAGATATATTCTAATGGAGAACTCAAGGGTTCGACCTTAAGCAGCATTTTTGGGCGCGCTATATAAATTGGCTATGAGAGAAAGTTGCAGGTTTGTTCATGCATGTAGTACTCCAGGCTTGCATTAGGGACTACAGTTTTTTAATTTCCCAAGGCAATGTTTGAGAGGTTGATGGTGTTCACCAATATTATACCCACTAAGAACCTTTTGTTTTAGAGGCCATTAAATTCCTTCAAACGTAACTAATTTAAAGTGGTTCAAGGGATGCAGATTGTACCTTGAAGCTACTCACCATGTACTTTCCTAGGTCAAGATAGATATTGTTAGGTTGCTAGCAATAGCCTCTTGATAAGTGAATGAAGGTGTGCCCATGCCATTTGTCGATGAACCTGTGTTACTATAAGTCTACTATCCACCTCTATATAGAGAAGGTGTTTTTACAGTTGACCTAATAATTCAAATACCTAATCTTTATAAGTATTTACCCCTTAAATGGGAGGTGGGACCACCTATAGTCACACACTATTTCTACAATAACATTAGGTTGTGAATGTTTTCTTGTTATGACCAAGGTGTAAATGTTCTTATCATATGATACAAAACTATCACAAAATCAAACTAATTACTTATCAACAATCAATTCTCTATGTTTTTCTAACTAAATTACATCTAAAAATTATAAAATTAAAAAAGGATTAGGGTTCCTAGAGGTCATTTGAATGCCCAAATGTATGCACCACATATGTCATCCTATGCATCATAACTATGTATTTGCACCGCAGAAATAGTGTGACACATCCATTGTTGAATGTGACACATTCGTCTAGTAAAAAATTGCATCTCTCTGTAAGTCAAAATCTTGCCTTAGTAAAAACAACTAAACCACATCTATGTGCAATGCATTTGAATGGTTTTGCAACACTTTTTTTTTCGACAACACTACAGTCGCAATATTGGGTAGTGCATTTGTCTGATAGATAAAATAGAGTTTATTTACAGAGGCTAAATAAAATTGATCTTTTTACACAGAAATTAGAATTTTGAACAATCACCTTTTCCTACATATTCAACATTTCTAGCTTTCCTAGGTTAAAACATTATCATTTTAGCATCATATCATAGAGTCCTTAAACAATCTTTTCTTGAAAATCTTGAAAAATAAATACCAAAAATAAGTTTAGAATTCAAAGTCTAGAGTTATCATTTGGAGAATCATCAAAACCTCATCTTTTATAGAACTTTTCCATCAACAAAAGTTGGATTACAGCTCATAAGTCTAGTTTTTAATTCACTTTTTAACAAACTTTTTGATCAAAAAAATTTGAAACCTAACTCATTAGTCTAGTTGTGGAATCACTTGTTTATCAAAAACAATCACCATCACTTAGAGGTTTAGGATTTTGCACGTGGTTACATTTAGTCCCAAAACTGAAATACTTATCAAGGTTATCATCTTTTAGGATCTAAATTCAAAGTAACAAAGGTCTCTTGCATTTAGGAAAATATTGTCAAAATTCAAAAAAATCATAGTTTTAATTTTAGTCTTGTACCTTTCATAGTTTCCAAATAAAAAAATACCAAAAACATAGAGTAGTTTCATCTTAGTTGCATTCATACCAAAACTTTGAAAAAACTAAAAAAAACTAGAAAAAGACAAAATGCCATCACTTTTATGGTTGTTACACGATCATAAATCAAAATAAAAGAGATTGACTCATCTTCTAATCTGATGTACAACCTAACTAATGATATGAAAATTGGTGAAAATCCTAGTAGTGATTTGAACGAACTCACAAAATCAAACTATTTCCCCTTTGGAGAGTTACACTTTGAAATAAGTAAACCAAGGGCTCATGCCTGGGGAAATAAAAAATGCATCTCAAGATCCAAGGATCTTGACAATCATTGATGAAATTGTGTCAACATACCCCAACTGGTATTTCATGCAATTAGCACAATATGGATCTAAGCTACTGTTTGAATTCATCATAAACTCCATCATAGGGGAGATTCTTAACACTGTGACACTAGGATTTGGTTCCACGAATAGACCTCCACCATCACCAACACCTACTACATCACAACCCACATCACAACCCACATCACAGTTGAACATAGGCATGTTGCCTACCCAAATGTCTCATTACACAACAAGTGTGAATGCTACACCACCACCTACATTCACTAAACCCATGGAAAATTCATTTTCCTCTACATCTACAATTGCAACACCAACTCACACTATGATTGCAACCCAAACTTTCACCCATTCAAATACATCAAGATACGAAATACCAACCCTTCATAACTAGGACCACAAGTGGGTACTACATCCACTTCACAAAATGTAAATACACCTTCAACAAGGACTCAATCCCTTTTTAGAAAAGGTCCCAACAAACACTCCACCCTAACAACAACCTAAAAATTTGGGTTTTTCATCATCATTTGGGTTTAACCAAACCCCACCTCCAAAACAACCAAACAATCATGGTTTTGTGTATATATTTGGGTTTATCCAACCCCAACCTCCACTGCAACCAAACAATCTTGGTTCACAATCCGCATTTTTTTTTTCTCACACCCCTTCACAACAACCAAACTATCATGGTTTTGCATACACAATTGGGTTTATGCAACCTCCTCCATAGCGACCAAACTATCTTGGTACATCATTCATAGCTCATGTTAATGTTCCACCACCACCATAATCATTCACTCAAAATCCCGCATACACCTCACAATTTCACCACCATTTTCTACCCATGCATCAACATCAAAATATACATGTATTAAATCCACAATACAACACAAACACATTCGGGAACCCCTCACAAGGTTCCCCATCATACATCACCCACACCTTAGTTCCAATGGCACCATTTCCCTTGGACCTAATGGATTAGTAGTTACAAACATTGCAACATCAAATGACCAACATGCATGTAACTGGGAGTCAAAAAACCTACTCAATGGAGGACCTATGTCCTTACCTTTTTGATAGGAGCATCCACATGCCTCCCTTTCCCACGAACTTTATTATTCCTAAATTTGATTTAAATACAAGGGAAAGGGTGACCTCGTTGAACACATAGGGGAGTTCCACACAACCTCTTTAGACATGGAACATGAGCATACGTATCTCATGCAACTTTTTCCATGGATTCTAGGAGGACAAGACCTCGAATGGTTTGCACGCTTACCTTTGGCAATACAAACTTGGAGTGAACTATTGGAAAAATTCATCTCACAATTTTCATAAAACATATCAACTAATGTCAACATTACCTATTTGTGTGAGGAAAATAGAAAGATGGAAAAGCTTAGCCAGTAGTTGTGCCTGCCATATACTAGAGAAGCAACTGGTCCAGATATTTGTGGAGAACCTCAAAAAGGAGGTCCTATTCCACGTATGAATCCATTGTTCTAACACATTTGAGGAGGTGATAGAAAAAGGATTGTCCATCGAGAAAGACCTCAACACCAAAAGGCTTGTGAAATTTTTAAAGGAGAATAACAATTATTCTTCTCATTATTCTAAACCAAATGGGAAAAAAAATTGGTCATGAAAGAAAAATGTGATGAATGACAATGTTGTAAACACAAATCTCATAAATAAACCTCATATTGTGCTAAATATGAAAGGACCCACAATGATGAATACCAACAAAACTCTATAGAAGGAATAAATTGTAATGTAGTTGAAAATAATACACTACATGGTCCTCTTAGGCCCCCCAACCAAACATAAAGTACACACCCTTAGGGGAACAAATTGAGGAAATTTTGAATAAATTTCTACAAAATTATGTCATCCAACTATTGGAGGTTAAAAATTATGAGTCGAGTCCATTCAAACCAGCTTGGTGGAATGATAACAATTTTTGTGAATACCACAGAAGCAAAGGACATAAAATGTCTACCTACTTCAAATTAAAGAACATTATACAAGATCACATAGGGCAGGGTGATATCCAAATAGATAACAACCTAAAAAACCACTAACATGGACCACATGATCTTCAAGGATTCTTTGCAAAACCATGGCAAGGGAAATGCCTCAAGTCCCAAAATAGGTGGAAAAGTTGATGAAAATTATATACCAAGTTGTCACCTATGAGTACATAGTGAACCATATCTGAGCATCATCAGACCATAATATATCCACCATCACCATCAAAAATAAAAATTCTTGAATGTGCGGTTACCACTAGGCGATCAAAGGTGACTCTGCAAGGAGCCCCTTTCAAACCACAACCGACACATGAATATAACTTGATTGGTCATCTAGGAAAGGCCCTTGCTCAAATCTCCATTATCAAGTTGTTACAAACCTCTCCCAAGCATAATACTATCATAAACAAGGCTTTGCACGATTCATCTATCCCCATAGACTTAAATGTGAATGATTTTTTAGGCCATGGTAAGGTTCTTAGCTACCAAACATCATATAACCTTCATTGGACATGATTGTACTTTACAAAAACCAAATCATAATGAACCAATGCATCTCGAAGTATAAGCTAAAATAAACACAAAATCAAACACGTTTTGATAGATGGTGGAGCTAGGTTGAATACGTGCATGTTAAAACTAGTGACTATCATGGGATTCTCAAAGGCTTGTATAGATGAGTCAAAGAGGATCGTGATATGCAGGTATGATGATATAAAATTCTCCTCTAAGGGAATTATCATTTTACCAATTAGAGTGGGTCTTGTTGTATAGGACACGGTGTGTCAGGTTCTAGATCTATACCTTCCCTATAACCTTTTGCTTGGACACACATGGATTCACTCCATGAAAGTTGACCCTTCAACATACCATCAATGTTTGAATTTTCCCTACAATGGTGCAAAGATCACTATTTTTGGTGATCCTGACCCCTTTCAATATTACAATAACCTGAGAGGGACACCTGAGCATCAAGTAGCTATCCATAGGAAAATCTCATCTACCCTTTCCTCATCACACTACATTGAACTAGCTTCTCTATCAAATGTTTCACCATTTCCAAAAAAAATCCCTAACACTAAGTTCCAGGTCCAAGATGATGGAGTTGGAGAATACAATATTGAAAAATGTTCCTTGTGGGGAAACTACCATTTGTACCAAAACATTATGGAAAACCCCATCACATCAATAAAGATTCCAATGTGACGATTTAGTATCACCCACCCACAATGTTCACCAAGTGGGGTGAATTGGGAAAGGAATGTATCGAGGAAGACACCTCTAAATGGATATATAGAGATGAAGAGGACATAATACATGTGGATCTACCTATGGATAAATATGGTAAGTGTTTTGACATAATGAAGCATAAAGGCTACGATGGTCACAGTGGCCTTGGACTACAAAACAAGCTATAACTGAACCTATCCTAGAAAGCAAATAGGCGTGAAACAAAGGGTTAGGATATCAACCACTAAAAGTGAAAGCTCTTAGTATTACTATATTTTAGAAGAAAGTTGTTAACACATTTGAAATTTTCAAGACATCTAGGATAGTTCCCAAACATGAATCCCCTATTAACGACACTAAAGGCCATGCCTGGATTGATACCTTTTAGGATCTTGATGATTCATTCATCTTCACCCTATCTACCTAATCCTTTAGCTTTGTTGATACTAAAGATAACATGTTGTTACTTCACCCACAACTAATTGATTGGGACCAACAAGGTCCACCGAGCTTAGACCTCATCGAAAATGATGAATCAATTGTTGAGTTTATGGGACTTAGAGTCGATAAACCGAAAGACACCCACAGACATAACAAAAGATAAGAAAAAGGATGAATCTGAAGGTAAAAACCTCTCTGAGGCACCTAAGGATGGAAGGTTGGACCCAACCCCATTAATCAACAAGAGGCCAACATCAACACATCTAAAGATCAAAAAATCATACACTTTGTAGTGTCCCTAATAGCTACGAAAAAGCCAAAATTCAATGACTTTTTCTCTGAATGTAAAATCAACTTTGCATGATCCTATATGGGTATGCCTATACTAGACCCTGAACTAGTCCTTCATCACTTACCTCTTCTTCCTAGCACTAAACCTTTTAAGTAGAAGTTGAGAAAGATGCATCCTCAAATTTCCTTATTAGTCAAAGTGAAGCTGAAGAAACTACTGGATGTTGGGTTCATAAGACCCATCGATTATGCAGACTAGATTTCAAATCTAGTATCAGTCACTAAGCTAACTAGGGGCATCCATATTTGCACCAACTTCAGAGATCTAAATAAGGATTTTCTAAATGATGATTTCCTTTTACCTAATATGGACATGATTGTGGATCTTAGAGTGGGATATGAGATGCTATCACTAATGGACAATTTCTTTGGATATAATCAAATAAGATTTGCAGGAAAAGATCAACACAAGACAACCTTCACCAACGCTTGGGGTACATACTATTGGAACGGCATGCCCTTCGGTCTTAAAAATACTAGAACTACTTGTTAGAGGGAAATGACTACAATATTTCATGACATGATACATAAACTATTGAAGGACTATTTGGATGAACTCCTAGAAAATTACCTCACAAGGGATGATCACTTAGTAGTACTGGACAAAAAATTTATAAGGTTGGAATAATATAAGGTTTGACTGAACCCAAAGAAATGTATCTTTGGAGTAACTTATGGGAATCTCCTTGGACACATTATTTTGCATAGAGGAATAGAGGTTGATCCTGCAAAGGTGAAATCCATCATAGATATTTTTCCACCTTTCACTCTAACATGGCTAAGGAGCCTATAGGGAAAACTACAGTGTATCTGTAGGTTTATAGCACAACTAGCAGACAAGTACCACCCTTTTCAATATCTCCTATGCAAGGATGTCCCTTTCAAATGGACCAATTCTTGACAATAGGTGTTTCAACAGATCAAAAACTACCTAATATCACCACTAGTCCTGAGGTCGTCTATCAATGGGAAACCACTCATTTTGTATGTATCTGCAACATCATCTACACTAGAAGCTCTCCTAGCACAAAATGATGAAGATAAGAAGGAATGTGCAATATATTATATCAATCATACCCTTGTAGGATACAAACTCAATTATACTCCCATAGAGCAGGCATCTCTTGCTATCATTTTTTCTACACAAAATCTACAACACTACATGTTAAATATACAAACCAAGCTGATAGCGAAAATTGATCCATTGAAGTACTTACTCAGCAAGGCTGCATTAATAGGTAGAATGGTGAAGTGGATAATGATCCTTAGTGAGTTTTACATTGAATATTTGGAAAGGAAATAAATTAAAGTACAAATCATTATTGATTAGTTGGAAAATGCCCCTACATAGGCATTCACACCTTTCATATCATAACTCCGAAATGAGGTAATCTTCAAGCTAGATACATCTACAAAGTAGAAAATGTACTTTGATGAATCATACACAAATCACAATTTAGGATCTAGTGTCTTATTAATCACACCACAGGGGGATACCATCCATAAATCATACAGGATCTCATTCCCATGCACAAACAACATAGAGGAATACGAAGCCTTACTCATGGGTATGAGGGAAGCAATCAGATGGAAAATCAAAGACCTACAGGTATATGGTGACTTACAGTTAGTGATCTAACAATTCAATGACAAATATGAGACTAAGGATGATAAACTGGTACCATATAAGAAAATGGTGGACAACCACAAAGAATACTTCGACACCATTCCATTTACAAAGATCCCAAGAGTGCAGAATAAGATAGCAAATTTAATGGCCACCATTGGGTCTCTCTTGAACATTCTTAATAATGTACATTAGTGCAAGTTCTTGGTGGAACAATTGTTGATCCCTACATTTGACATCCCCAAATTTGAGCTCATTTGTGACATTTTTGGTCCCAATTCACCCTGGTATAAGGATATATGACTACCTTCACACCCAAATCCTACCTACCAACTTTTCCAACAACCAACAAAAAGCCTTTATCTAAGAAGTAGCTAAGTAAGTTATCATATCAAATACCCTTTACCACTATAGCCTAGATACCATCCTTCTTAGATGTCTTGACATAGAGGAATTGAAGACAACTTTACAAGAAATACATGAGCATATATGAGAAGCTCACTCTAGTGGCCCTACCCTAGTCAAGAAGCTTTTGAGAATAGGGTACTACTAGCCTACAGTGGAAGGTGATTCTTATCACTTCATGAAGAAATGCCGACAATTTCAAATCCACAATGACCTGGTACATGCACTAGCACAGGGATTTCATCTAGTTACCTCACCTTGGCCTTTTTCTCAATAGGGACTCGACCTTGTTGAGAAGATTCAGCCTACATCTTCCAATGGACACAAGTTCATTATCACTACAAAAAAATATTTCACTAAATGGATCAAATCCATATCGATGACGTATATCACTTGTAAAAAAATTCAAAGTTCATATTGAACTATATCATATGCTAGTATGGTGTTCCTTTATCCATAGTCATAGATAATGGGCATCCCTTCAAAAACTAGGATGTTAGGGAATTATGTGAAAGATACCATATCCAAAACCACTTTGCCACTCCATATTTATCCCCAAGGTAATGGTTAAACCAAGGCATCTAATAAAACCATTGTGAGAATTCTAAAAAATATTGTTAGTGATGCTAATCGAGATTGGCATATATAGGGAAATCCAACCTTATGGGCTTATCATACAAGAATTCATACCCCTACAAGTGCCACACATTATTCCCTTGTCTTTGGTGTTGAATTCATCCCACCAATTGAGATTGAGATCTCATCCTTGATAATTTCCATACAAAATTTCATTGATGATGAATATTACCGAATCTCCAGGTTACACAAGCTAGCACTGTTGGATGAAAGAAGACAAAAAATATTGGTCCACTTGTAAGCATATCAGAATTTCCTCAAATGCAAATATAAAAAGAGAGTCAAGGTCCAAAATTTTGATATTGGTGATCTACTCTTAAAAGAGAATCCTACGAATCAACAAGAAAGAGAAAAAACTGGAAAGTTTGAGCCTAACTGGTTGGGTCCTTATATCATCACCACAACATATTGATCTGGTGCCTATCAATTGGGTACTCCTAAGGGTTAACTACTATATGATCCTATCAATAGCATGCACCTTCGGAAGTACTATACATGACCTTTGGAGATCCCATTCTATCAAAAAATGGAAAAATAAAATAGTAAAGAAAAAAGAGAAATAATTCATCCTATAAGTGAAAACCATTTTGATGGTGCTTGGGATAAGTACCATGGTGAAAACTTTGCAAATAGGAACCATGTGTAGTCAAATTTCAATCTACCATATATCACTACCCTATCTGATTCTATCCATAATAATCTGAGCATATGTTCCTTCCTAATAAAAAACTTTCTCACCCCTTCTCATGACCTGAGATTGATTAACATTTAGTGTCAAACTACTTATCATATCCATTCTTTCATAATAACTCGTCCTATTTTGGACTAGAGGAAATCCTCGACCTATGGGTTTCATAAGGATATTACACATTGTATCTAAGGATGTTATCACAAAAATCCAAAAACATCAAAAAATCAAATAAAACCCAAAAACATTCAAATATCCTTTAAAAAATCCAAAAATAGTCATAAAATGCTAGAAATTTTTTTAAAAATAATGTCAATCCAAAGTATATAATTACATTGTCTCTACATTGTCATGTAGACAAGGCCATCCCTGATGAGCCCTTGAGGAATTAGGGCTGTCCTTTAGGGTCCATCATAGTCAAATTTTGCATCATAATCCATATCTCATTATAAATTATCACTTATCATGGTTAATTGAACTATGTTGTCTTTGTGTTTTCACATAGCCAAGGCATCCCTGATGAGCCCTCGAGGCATTAGGTATGTCCTTTAGGGTCCATCATAGTCAAATTATGCATTATAATCCATATCTCATTATAAACTATCACTTGTCATGGTTAGTCGAACTGCATTGTCTTTGTGTTGTCACATAGGCAAGGTCATCATGAATGAGCCCATCATACATTAGGTCAATCCCCTTAAGGTCCATTAAAAATAAAACTTTTACATCACAATTCAAATTACACAACAACCTATTCTTTGTAGAGAATTAACATGTTGTACAAAAACATGATATCTTACAAAGAATCAAGCTTAACAAATCATGGAATAACAGAGGACACTACCCAAACTATCCTTCAACTAGGTTGATCCAATTATCGACAAATTTTACCTATCCTATCAAAAATATTTTTCTTCTATGATGTTACATTATCGAAACCAGACCAAGCGTCTTACATGAAATGTTTCACTCCTTAAAACAGGCACAATCTTCTAAAAAACATATCAAACACTTATTCATGGATAAAAAGGTTTAATTAGTGGTTGACTCATTTAGGTCTACTTTAGTCTTGTCTTATCGGATTTATCTTATGTCATTATCCTAAGCTACTCGAGGATATCCACAAGTGATCAGAACAATGATGAAGGATTATGTCATTTCTTTTTGTTGATTTATGTCTATAGTTTGTCTTGGTAACATGACTAGGGAAACTAAGGTCCTTGTGTGTGATTAGGATTCTATCTAGCATAATAAAAACATCCTATTGTTGGATGTTGTGGTTGTCATTTGTTTCAACACTATTAGCATTGTTGCATTAGAAGTTGTATATGTTGAGGATATTGAGAAAATTGTACTAAGAAGTGCTACAGGTTGTCAGTGGTGAAGTGAAGTTCTTTCTGTCAATGTGTTTAGTACGTTGTTGTTATGAGGTTGTGGACTAAAGGGTTTCTTGTTTATTATGTCTAGTTTATCCACGTTGAGTTTCAGAGATCTACATGAAGAGTTGATTGAGTTATGGTTATTTTCATTCTAACATTTTTCATGTCACTTCCGTTAGTGTTCCTGATTGAAGATTATGTGATTTCAGTAAGTTCAGTTGTTTTGGATGCTTCTCTGGTGTTTCATGATGCTTGTGGATATTTCTAGTTCATTCTCTATCTTTTTGGCATGTCTTCATTGATCGTTGTGCTCATGATCCAATATTTTCTCTTGCATGTTCATGTTCTTCATGTTCTTGGCCGACAAGGTGTTGAAGCGTGTTGTGGATCTTCGAGGAGAAATTAATTGAAGTGTTTGCATGCTAGAGATGTTTTCGGTCTTAACTATTTTATGGCCAACCTTGGTTGAATCGCATGAATAATCTTTATTTGTTTCGAGCCGACTGCTTTTAATTATTTTATTATCTTTTAGTGGTCGACTTATAGTGATGTAATTTCTTGTTGCGGATATATAAGAGCGATTGTTTAAAGAGTGAAAAGGGTACAAATGTGAAGTGTATGAGTCCTATGTGCGAATCAATTTTAGATCATTCAAAGGCATATCAAAGAGTGAAGAAGAGTGAAGAAGTGTTCATGTGCTTAACCGAAACTTATAACCAGGCATTAGCAGATGTTATTTTCTCAGTTCAAATCTAGATGGTTTTAATCTGAATCTTGTTATAAGACAGTGTGTCTTCCTTGGGCAATAAACCTTGTTTTGTATTTGAGCAGTGAGCTCTAGGTAGTGTGCCTAAATGCATGTGCATTCCCCATTCATATTTCCTTATACTTTTAACAAGGTATAATCTTATGGATTGACCTCCATCGTGGTTTTTCCCCTAACAAGGTTTCCACATAAAAATCTTGGTGTTATGCGTGCTTTTGATGTGTTGTTCATTTATGCTTTCATGATTAATGATCATATCTAAAATTAAGGTTAATAAGTTGAATAAGTTTGAGATTTGGTGACAACCGATTCACCCCCCCTCTCAGTTGTCTTCCCTTGAGTTTCCAACAATAGGTATCAGAGCTTGTGGTTCCCTAGAAGAAGTTTAATAGCTTGAGGTGATCTGGGATGATGACTTATAAGAAGGATAGTCCTAGATTCAATGGAACAAATTATTCTTTTTGGAAAGCTTGAATGGAGTTCCATTTGAGATGCATTGTTGAACCCTACTAGAGCATTACAAAAAATGTATATGTTATTCCACAGAATGGTCCTACTACTTTTGTTGATATCAAGGATGTTGAATATAATATCAGGGCTAAGAAGGCGTTGTTGAGTGCTTTAACTGATACTGAGATGACAATTGTGATGGATCTGAAGACTACTTATGATATCTGGAAGAAGTTAGAGACCTTGTATGAAGGTGATGCAAATGTGAAGATTTCTAAGATACAAATTCTAAAAGGAAAATATGAAATTTTGAAAATGGGTGATGATGAAAATGTTACTACTTTCATGCAAAGAGTAAATGAACTTGTGTGTGGTATCAAATGTGATGGTGGATAGATACACGAATCAGAGATTGTTGCTAAAGTGATTAGATCTTTTCCTGATTCTTACAAAGTCAAGGCTAGTGCTATTGAAGAATTCTGAACTGTGACAAATGTTACCAGAGATATGTTGTTTGGTAAGCTTACTGCTTTTGAGTTGAGTGAATTTGGTTATGCCCTTCCTAAGGTTGAATATGCATTTAAGGCTACTACTTCTAGAAGATATAGATAGAGATATGATCTGGGTGAAAGTTCATCAAGAAATACATTCAAGTATGTGTTAGGATTAGAGATGGCAGATCTAACAATTAAATGCAGATTTTAATTAATAAATAGAGAAACTAAAACATACACAGAATTAATCATAACACAAAGAATTTAACGTGGTTCACCCAATCTGGGCTACATCCACCAAACCGAAGCCATCCAATACTTTTATTATTTAGTGAAAAAACCTATTACAATCTTGCAAATAATCGCATTTTTCATCATATAGTAATACCCATCCGAACCCCTTTTTACCAAGCTTAGAAGCTTCCAATTTTTTTTTGGGTTCTACAAAATCGTATTTTTCTTTTTTCCATTGATTTTTCCCTTTTTTTGGTGATCACTGAAAAGTAGGAGGAAATTTTTTCTGAGGGGCTGCAGCCCCAAACCCCACTTTGAGACCCAACTTGACCAGGAACCAGAGCAGGATAGAGGGAGCAAAGGGTGTATAGTATAGCATGATCAGTCATACATACAATAATCTCCCACTTGGAAGTGATCTGGACCTTTATTTGCACTTGACTCTGCGGAAATAAGTACCTTGGACCTAACGTTATGCCAGATTCAGCGAAGATCAGCGAAGTTGAAGACCGACTTCTCCGCCAGCGCCTTCATAAAGCATATACGCTGAATTTACATGCATATCTTGTCAACTTGACTGTCCATCCTCCAACTTGTGGCGAATGAAATGATATCTCAATTGTATGTGTTTTGTTTTAGAATGCAAGGCAAAAATTTTTGCAAGATGTATAGCACTTTGGTTGTCAGTAAACAAGTAATTTCCAGCCTATTGTTTTCCCAACTCATCCATGAAAATTTTTAGAAATATCATCTCCTTTACCACCTGCTGACTGCGACAACATACCTCTTGCCCCTACGGCGGTGGATAAAGCAACCACCTTTACTTGATGGGGAAATCCAGCTCATCGTTGTCCACCAGCTATAAAATACATAACACATGGTACTCCTTTTGGTATCTATCCTCCTAAATCACGAGGATCAACAGCCTTTTAAATCCCGATTATTGACCCCGAAACATAAACAATTGTTGGATTACCTCTCAATGCGAGAATCCATTTTTGCATTCAATGCTCAATAGGGATAGCTCAAATGCCTTGCTCGCTCCCTGCCACCAGCATATGCAATATCTGGTCCAGTGCATACCATGGCATACATTAAACTACCTATAGCTGAAGCATATGGTACCTTGGACATTTTTTCTTCCTCCTCATGTGTCTTTGGACACATATCCTTAGTCAATTTAACATGACTAGGCAAAGGTGTGCTGACAGCTTTTGCATTCTCCATATGAAATCTCTGCAACACCTTTTCAACATAATTAGCCTAAGATAAAAACAATTTTCTGTTTTTCCTATCTCTACAAATTTTCATACCAAGGATTTGTTTCACTACCCCCAAATCCTTCATAGCAAAATATTTTTCTAACTATTGTTTTAGCTCACTTATGTGATCCATGTTAGACCTTACTACAAGCATGTCATCAACATATAAACACAAAATAATGTAGTTTTTATTATC
Organism: Sequoia sempervirens; assembly: GCA_007258455.2. Classification (NCBI taxonomy): domain Eukaryota; kingdom Viridiplantae; phylum Streptophyta; class Pinopsida; order Cupressales; family Cupressaceae; genus Sequoia; species Sequoia sempervirens. The sequence goes on from VDFB02042760.1 coordinate 133,063, forward strand.
CAACCTCTTAAAATAAACACAATGGTCAGAATTACACCTATTATAGCCTTGCTCAGCCATAAAACTATAAAATTTCAAGTACCATTACCGAGGTGCTTGCTTCAAGCCATATAATCTTTTATTCAATCGCACTAGTTTCTCCCTTACCTTTGACCTCAAATCCTTGTGGTTTGTTCATATATATTTCCTCTTCCAAATCCCTGCATGGAAAAGGTTGTTTTTAACATCAAAATTTCTAAATGAAAATCTTCAATAGCCACAATACTTAAAACAATATGAATAGAAGTCATTTTAACAACTGGAGAAAAAATCTCATCAAAATCAATACCCTTTTTTCTGTACAAATCCCTTTACAGCTAATCTGGCTTTAAATCTTTTCTTACCTCCATCCTCCTCTTTTAGCCTATAAACCCATTTGTTTGGTAAAGCCTTTTTTACCTGCAAGCAACTTGCATAATTCTCAAGTTTTGTTTTTCAGCAAGGAGTCCATTTCTTCTTGCATTCCATGCTCCCACTCAACCTTGGTATCCCACCTACATAAAAGCTTCATCATAATATTCCAGTTCCTGACATGGGATTCATGAATAGTATACAAAGGAGGGAGAGAGAATCTTTAAGGTCACTTAGCCTTGTGAGATGCGTCTAACGGGAGTTTTATTGGTATTTGTTCTTGTTATTTTATTTGCCGGTATGAACCAGAAACATCATTGTTGGGAATATCATCAACACTACATAATCTTTTTCTTTCTTCTATAAATGTTGGAACATATCTTTGGCGCAACCTTTCTCATTGAATGCAGCATCCACCACTTCTCACAATTTTAGGATTTTCAAAATCTAGAAACCTATAACCAAATTCATTAATGCCATATCCAACAAATACACATTTCTTTGATTTTGCATCAAGCTTAGTTCTATTTTCAGAATCTACATGTGAAAATGCTTCACAACCGAAGGTTTTGAGAAAAGAATAACTCACCTTCTTACCTTTCCATGCTTCCTCTGGAATACCACAACCCAAAGGATTAGAGGGACCTCTATTAATTAAATAAACAGCAGTGTTTATAGTCTCTGCCCACATTTTTAAAGCAACCCAACATGCAATCATGAGTAAAAGTTACCGCGCTCCCTTGTCCTATTCATGCGCTCGACCACTCCATTTTCTTGTGAAGTCCTTGGAACCATTTTCTGCCTATGAATACCATTAGAGGAACAATAATCTTCAAACTCTTTACTGCAATACTCACCACCATTATCGGATCTAAGACATTTTATCTTTACGAAACTCATTCTCAACCAAGCTTCTCCATTTTTTGAAAGTTTCAAATACATCATATTTTGCCTAGCAGAGAAATAAGTCCATATCTTCCTAGTTGCATCATCAGTGAATGTAACATAATATTGAGAGCCACTAAGAGAAGATACCTGAGCTGGTCCCCATACATCCATAGGCACAAGCTCCAATTTCTCATATTTCTTTTACTTCCCATCCTTGAGAAAACTTACTCTCTTTTGTTTTCCATACACACAACTTTCACATAAATCCATATTAACACATTTTAGACCTAGTGAAACATTATTTGAATGAAGTACTTTCATACCTTTTGCACTCATATGCCCAAGTCTATTATGCCACAGTGCTGATTCAGAGTCCACAGCAACTGTATGATCTTCTACCTGCTGAACTGCAGCAACTGTTCCTGAACATTGACCTTTTTCTATAACAATTAAATTAGAAGGAATAGTATGACCTGTACAAAGATATAAGGTGCCTACTTTCACACCTTTTGCTACCACTAAGGCACCCTTTGTGACCCTCCAATTTTTATCACTAAAAGTAACAACACAGCCTTCATCATCTAGTTGCCTTGCAGAAATTAAATTTCTGCTTAACTTTGGAACATGCCTTACCTCACATGGTAGCCAATGATTCCCATTCTGCAACTTAATCTTGATTCTTCCCTTTCTAACAATCTGATAGGGTTCGTTATCTCCTAAATAAACCAGCCCAAAATCCCCTTGGACATAATCAAGAAAATAACTTCTATGGGGGGTAACATGAAATGAAGCCCCTGAATCTAACACCCAAGAATCATCAGCATTATCGAGGGAAAGAATCAAAGCATCCTCATCAGATTTATTACTTACCACATTTGCCTCTTTACTTCGTTCCTTTTTATCTCCTTTATTTTTTCGAGACCAGCAATCTTTCTTCAAATGACCTGGCTTACCACAGTACCAGCAATCCCTCTTGTCTCTAGATTGAGACCTTGTGTCCTTTGATTTTCCTTATGACTTCCCACGATTTCCATAATTGTTTCCTCTCTCCTTTGTTCTACCCCTGCTTTCTGCATTCAAAACACTACCTGATGTGGATGTTCCACCAGAGTTTTTCTTACGGATTTCCTCGCTCAAAATAACACCAACAACATCATCAAATTTAAATGTATTCAAACCAGAAACAGAATTGCTAATAGCCATTACCAAGCTATTCCAACTTTCAGGCAAAGAACACAGAATCAAAAGAGCCCTAACTTCTTCATCAAAGTTTACTTTTACAGAAGTTAATTTACTGATGATCGTATTAAACTCATTTAAATAATCAGTAACTGACCCACCTTTTACCATTTTCATATTAAATAAACGCTTCATAAGAAATACCTTATTCGAAGCGGAAAGCTTTTCATATAACTTTTCTAGGGTTTCCATCAACTCTTGAGTTGTCTTTGCTTTTGTAATATTGAACGCCATTGTTTGTGCTAGGCACAAATGAATACTGCCAAGAGCCTTTCTATCCAAGATCTCCCAGTCCTCATCTAACATTGTTGTAGGTTCCTTGGTTTTCCCTTCCAATGGCCGCCATAAATCCTTCTAATAGAGATAGTCCTCCATCTGCATCTTCCATAACTGATAGTTCTGCCTATTAAACTTCTCAACCTTCTTACCCTCATCTGCCATTGCTCCCACTCAACCGTGAGACTCCCACTCAGCCGTGAGACCTTCCTACAAATGATAATCAAAACACAACCCACTCTAATAACACTTGTTAGGATTAGAGATGGAAGATCTAACAATTAAATGCAGATTTTAATTAATAAATAGAGAAACTAAAACATACACAGAATTAATCATAACACAAAGAATTTAACATGGTTCACCCAATCTGGGCTACATCCACCAAACCGCAGCCATCCAATAGTTTTATTATCCAGTGAAAAAACCTATTACAATCTTGCAAATAATCGCGTTTTTCATCATACAGTAATACCCATCCAAACCCCTTTTTACCAAGCTTAGAAGCTTCCAGATTTTTTTGGGTTCTACAAAATCGTATTTTTCTTTTTCCATTGATTTTTCCCTTTTTCAGTGATCATGCAAAAAAGTAGGAGGAATTTTTTTCTCGGGGGCTGCCACCCCCGAACCCCCACCCGAAGCCCGGCCCGGCCCCAGATCTCGGCAAGGATAGGGGCAAGGGTGTACAGTATACCATGGGGTATACAGTATAGCATGATCAGTCGCCACATACCAACAGTATGATGATTAAATGAAACAACTGGATGAAGAAGAAAGAGAGCTTGAATAACTTGAAGCATTGATTATGAAAAGAGAAGTTGGAGGACAAGGTAAGTATAAGGGAAAGTTTCTTATTAAATTTTTCTCTTGCAATAAGATAGGTCATTTTCAATCAAGGTGTCCTGAGAGAGTTTCCAAGCCAAGATTTAACAAGCCTAAATTCCAAAATAAGTGTTACTATGTTGTTGATGAAGGTGTAACAGATGATGAATCTAATAGAGGAAATGCAAGTGAAGATGATTTTTTTTATTGCTATCAAGAAAAAAAATAATGTGTCTACTAAATCTGCTAGTTGTACAAATCTGGAGAAAGCCCTAGCTACTCGAGTTGAAGAGAAAGATGAATGGGTAATTAATAGTGGTTGTTCTCATCATATGACAGGAAATAAAAGTAAGTTTGTGAATTTGGAGAAGTATGATGGTGGTGTTGTGATATTTGGTGATAACACAGCTGATGTGATCCATGGAAGAGGATGCATTTCTCTGGATGGTAAGCATAACACTGATGATGTCTTATATGTTGAAGGTTTGAAGCATAATATTTTGAGTGTTGGTCAAATGGTTGATAAGGGATACAATCTTCAGTTCATGGATGGTAAGTGCAAAATATTGGGAAATTCTAGAAATGTGATTGCATCAGGTACACAAACAAAAGGTAATATCTTTCATCTAAATGTTTCTAGTAAAATTTGTTTGATTTCTCAATTTGATGAGAGCTAGTTATGGCATAGGAGAATGTGTCATGTTAACTTTGATAACATTGTCAAGATAAGTTCCATTAAAGTTGTGAGAGATCTTCCTAGGCTGATGGAACCTACTAATGCCATATGCAAAGAATTTTAGTGAGGAAAGCAAACAATAATTTCGTTTTGAAGTAAACAAAAAAACTCAAATGGATTGTTGGAACTTGTGCATATTGATTTATGTGGACCTTCTAGAACTAGAAGTTTACAAGGTTATAGATACTTCATGTTGCTTATTGATGATTATTCAAGGATGATGTGGGCTACTTTCTTAAGGGAGAAATTTAAAGCTCTGGAAAAGTTCAAGATCTTTAAGGCTATGGTTGAGACATACTAGTTTTAAGATTAAGTGTCTGAGATCATATAGAGGTGGTGAATTCACTTCTGGTGAGTTTAATTCTTTTTGTGAAGAGCATGGAATAAAGAGATAGTTATTTGTACCGTGGACCCCTCAACAGAATGGAGTTGTGGAAAGGAAGAATAGAACAGTTCTAGATGTGGCTAGAACCATGATGTTGGAAGGAAATGTACCTCATATCTACTGGAGAGAAGGTGTGAGTATTGTTGTGTACACACTTAACTGGGTAAAAATCAAAGGTGATACTGGTAAGACTCCTTTTGAGTTGTGGACTGTCAAAAGCCTACTGTTAGATATTTCAAAATCTTTGGAAGCAAGGGTTATATCAAAAGAGATGAAGATATAGGAAATTTTGATGCTAGGAGTGATGAAGGAATCTTTTTAGGTTACGCTACTAAAAGTAAGGCCTACCAGTGTTACAACAAAAGATTGAAGAAAATGGTTGAAAGTGAAAATGTTAATGTTGATGATAACATAGTTGCACTATCTATAACCTATGGATATGATTTTGATGATCTGAATGATATTACAAGCAAAGGAAAGCAAGGTCAGACTTCAAGTCAAGTTCAAATCATTCTGGTGAATCAAGAAAATAAAGAAGAAGGAGAAACTGATAGAAGAAAACAAGAGAGATCAGAAGAGCATGAAGTTGAAGAACATTATAAGAAGACTCTGAGGTATGTGAGATTGAATCATTCAGAGAATCATATCATAGGTGATAAGAACAAAGGTTTCCAGACTAGGAGAAAAATTGCAGAAGAATATTGTTTGATTTCAAATACTGAGCCTAACAATGTGAATGAAGCATGCAAAGATGAGCATTGGGTTGAAGCAATGAAAGAGGAACTACAGAAAATTGAGAAGAATGATACATGGATTCTTGTTCCCAGACCTAAGGATAAGAATGTAATTGGAACTAAATGGATCTTTAGAAAAAAAAAATGAACAAGGTGAAGTAGTTAGAAACAAAGCAAGACTAGTTTGTAAGAGATATTCTCAAATGGAAGGTATTGATTTTGAAGAAACCTTTTCCCCTGTTGCTAGAATTAAAGCTGTGAGATTTTTTCTTGCTTATGTTGCATATAAAGACTACAAGGTTTATAAAATGGATTTCAAGTTTGCTTTTCTAAATGGTGAATTGGAAGAAGAGGTATATGTTGAGCAACCTGATGGATTCAAGTTGATTGATTAGGAAGATATGGTGTGTTGGTTGAAGAAATCATTGCATGGCCTTAAGCAAGCCCCTAGAGCATGGTATGCCATATTGGATAAGTACTTGGTGAAACTTGGATTTAACAAAGGTACTGCTGATAGTAATCTATATTTCAAAAATGATGATAAAGATTTGATTGTGGAAGTTTTTGTTGATGATATCATATTTGGAGGAGATGATAGCTTGTGCATGAAGTTTGCTAATGAGATGCAGAATGAATTTGAAATGCCAATGATTGGAGAGATGAAATTCTTCTTAGGATTGTAAATTACTCAGTTAGATAAAGGTATTTTTATATCTCAGTCCAAGTATGTGAAGGAATTGCTGAAGAAATTCGGTATGGAAGACTCAAAGCCTGTTGGTACACCCATGGTGACTAGATGCAAGTTGACAACTGATAATGATTCTTTGAACAAAAATCAAACAAGATATGGATCAATGATTGGTGGATTACTTTATTTGACTCAAACTAGGCCTGATATCATGAGTGTTGTATGTATTGTTGCTAGATTTCAAGCTTATCCTAAAGAATCTCATGTGACCGTTGTGAAGATAATTTTCAAATACTTGAAAGGGACATTTGATTTTGGTCTATGGTATCCCAAATATGATGATCTTACTTTGAGTTACTTCACTAATACTGATTGGGAAAGAGATGTGAATGACAGAAAAAGTACTAGTGGTGGAGAATTTTTCTTGGAAAGAAGTTGATTTCATGGTTGAATAAGAAGCAGAATGCTATTTCTTTATCTATTGTAGAGGAAGAATACATTGTTGCTGCTAATAATTATACTCAAGTACTATGGATGAAACAGATGCTAAAGAATATCAGAGTTGTGTATGATGATCCTATTGTTATATTCGATGATAACTCAAGTGCTATTAACATTTCCAAGAATCTGGTCCTACATTCAAAGACCAAGCATATATCTATCAAATTTCACTTTTTGAGAGAGTAGGTAAGTGAAAAGGAAGTCAGATTGGAGTATGTGCCTACTAAGGAGTAGATTGTAGATATCTTTACCAATCTGTTTCCTAAGGATACTTTTGAGTATCTTAGAGGGAAGTTATGGGTGATTACCCCTCCTAATCAGAACTAATGATGCATTAAATCAATCTATGCATTTCATGATCATATTTTGATCTGGATTGATGTTGTGGTGGCTGCTACTCAAGGCGAGTATTCAAATGTTCAGAAGTTCATATATGTGGTTCAGAGCTTTATTGAAGAGATCTTTTTCATTGATGTCAAAGGGGGAGAAGAATAATGTGAAAAAAAATTTGTTGATTATCTAGGGAGAAGATCATGTGAGGGAAGAAAAGTTGGAACTTAAAGGAAGAGTAAGCGTAGTTGTGTTGATGGTATTTTTCACATCATGTGTTGCCATCAATGCCAAAGGGGAGATTGTTGGATGTTGTGGTTGTTTTTTTGATATGTGGTTTTTATTGATGTCAACACTATTAGCATTTATGCATTAGAAGTTGCATATGTCGAGGATATTGAGAAAATTGTAATAAGAAGTGCTACTAGTTGTTAGTGGTGAAGTGAAGTTCTTTATGTCGGTGTTTTTAGTACATTTCTATTTTGAGGTTGTGGACTATACAATTTCTTGTTGAGTATGTCTAGTTTATCCAGGTTGAGTTTTAGAGATCCGCATGAAGAGTTGATTGAATTATGGTGATTTTCATTTTGACAGTTTTTGTGTCACTTCAGTTAGTATTCCTGAATGAATATTTTGTGATTTCAGTAAGTTCAGTTGTTGTGGATGCTTCTCTAGTGTTTCATGATGCTTTTGGATGTTTCTAGTTCATTCTCTATCTTTGTGGCATGTCTACATTGAACGTTGTGCTCATGATCCAAGATTTTCTCTTACGTGTTCATGTTTTTCATGTTCTTGGCCAACAAGGTGTTGAAGTGTGTTGTGGATCTTTCAGGAGAAATTAATTGAAGTGTTTTCGTGTTGGAGATGTTGTTTTCGTTCTTCACTATGTTATGGCCAACCTTGGTTGACTCACATGAATAATCTTTATTTCTTTTGGGTCGACTGCTTGTAATTATTTTATTATCTTTTTGTGGCCGACTTATAGTGATGTAATTTCTTGTTGTGGATATTTAAGAGCAATTGTTTGAAGAGTAAAAAAGGGTGTGAATCTGAAGTGTATGAGTCCTATGTGTGAATAAAGTTTAGATCACTAGAAGGTAGAGTAGAGAGTGAAGAAGACTGAAGAAGTGTTCATGTGCTTAACTGAAATTGTAACCAGGCATTAACAAATGCTATTTTCTCAGTTCAAATCTGGATGGTTTTAATCTGAATCTTTTTGTAAGACAATGTGTCTCCCTTAAGCAGTAAGCCTTGTTGTATTTGAGCAGTGAGCTCTAGGCAGTGTGCTTGAATGCATGTGCATTCCCCATTCATATTTCCTTATACTTTTAACAGGGTATAATCTTTTGGATTGACCTCCACCGTGGTTTTTCCCCTAATAGGGTTTCCACATAAAAATATCGGTGTTATGTGTGCTTTTGATGTGTTGTTCATTTACGGTTTCATGATTAATGATCAAATCTAAAATTAAGGTTAATAAGTTGAATAAGTTTGAGATTTGGTGACAACTTATTCACCCCCCCTCTCAATTGTCTTCCCTTGAGTTTCCAATACCTATGCAAGTAAAAATTTAACTAACACTTTCTTGTAGTAGGATTGACATGCTCTATGGTAATCCCCTCACATGTTCCTACAAGGTTCTATTGTCACTAATCTGAATCAAGAGACTCCTTGTCTAATGTGTCTAAATCTTTGACAAATGGATACTAATGAAACCAAGGTTTGTTTCAACTTAGTGTACACTTTCTACTTTCCCATACATCATAATCTTTTGAAAAACGAAAATAAAAGTTGCCTTCACAATTCATGCTTAGGTATGCATGCATTCGCTTGTTCCATAACACAAAAAATGCTTTATGATAATGTAGACACTCAAAAAGTCTTGATTGGTATTACGCATCTGATTTTGATTAACTAACATAATTTCTTCCTAAATCACTTTGAACTAACCAATTAATTAAATAATCTTTATTATTTAGTTAAATTCATCAACTTCTACTATTAATCAAATAATCAACTTTATTGTATTAATTCACTTTCTTCTGACTAATGTTCATCCTATTTAATTAAAATCAAATCATTTAATTAAATTCCCCTAAGTCCTCTCATTTGATTAAATAAATCAAACTATAAAATTAAATATCATAAATCCCCTAACCAACTCAAGTTGATTAATTCTAAATTAATTATCTATAATCACTCTCTAATCCTCATTATCCATTTCTCTAGCTTTTAACTTCACCAAAGTTAAATCAACCTATGGTCAACTAACCAAGTTGCACATGAACATAAAGTCATATTCTTAGGAATATTCCTCCAAACCACCCCTTCATTCAATTCCCTCCAAATGGCTTTAAATAGCCTCTTACAAAGGTCTTTAATGCTCTTACAAGAGCCACCTTTGCCTTAAATGGCCTCTTACATGTCATCTTGTCCCTCTTACATCTCAACCATATTCATTCAATTCCCTTACATCCTCTTACAAATCCACCTACATGCCTTAACTCTACACATTTCCCAAAATGTGCTCCACACATCCATTAGCCTTGTGACAAGTGTCACAATCTTATTGCCTCCCCTTTTAGTCCCACATTCACAGATTTCACTCATTCTTCCACCCTTAAATCCTATAAGTAGAGGCTTTCTCTACACAATATGGACCCATAATCTCATGCAATATCACTATAGGAATTTTAACTCATAGCAATCACTCATTTACACTCATTTCATCATATTTTAGCTTGTTTTCATTATCACTTAACATCAATCTCATACACTTGGAATCACTTACATCTTGAAGCTTATCAAAGGGATTGGTAAAGGGTTACTTGCCACATCAAGGTGGCACCAATCTCCCTATTGGAAGGAGTTTTGGTCTATTTAGTTTGATTACATGCTATTATTTGCTCTCTTTTATGCTTTTATTTCATGTTTTCATCTTTATTTGATCAAGAATCTCATAGGGAATTCTTTGTTTGTGCTTTCTAACATGAATAACCTTTTTTGTTTTGTATCTTTTTAGCTATTCCCAAATAAAATATGCATTGTTGAAAGCTTGAGTATTATCAATCATTGCATCAATCTTAATTAGGATGAACGATCTATCTAAATGGTTGTTCGCTCCTTAATAACAATTTCATTGCACTAAAATTTCTTCTAACAATCCCGCAATTATCTCAATGGTATGTTATGACACAAAAAAAACTATAATTATATGAGCTACATCATCCTATATCCATAATCATATTAAAAAATCATAAATAATCATGTGCATATAGGTCATACACATTTCATAAAGAAAAATAAAAAAAATATAGATAATATTGCATCACATTTTAGAATCATCATCAATCCATATAGAATCATATTAAATGTGGCATAACATGTTTTTAACATATAAGTCATCATCATATACATCATATAAGCATTAAATATCCATACATCATGTCATACATATAAGCATAAATCATATATCATGTGCATCCATCCATAATAAAATCATACATAAACATCATATGTATCCATAAACATCCATCATATAAAGATATGCATAACAATAATGCATAATATAATTGCCTCTAAAAAATTATGTATCTCATATATATAATATATAAAAAATATTTCATAGTATAATATCGAATAGCTATCAAAAATGTGGAGCTCACAAGCCTAATCAAAAATATACATATCCATATACACAAATAGGCCTAGCCTTTGTTGCCCCTGTCACTGGATGGAGACCTATCTTCTCTATGGACTGACCCTAATGGTCATGATCTATCTCAGTAAGAATGATGAGCTAAATGATATGGAGATTCCTTGGGCTAGGACACCCCTCAACTACTTCATGATCTCTATGAATGAGACTTACTCCAGATCTTTGCAAAATTGGGTGTGCTCTCCTTTGGTGACACTACCCTCTCATACATATCTCTATAGTACTGCTCAACCTTGTTGGACATACATAATGTGCAAGCTAGATCTCTTGTACCATCACTAACTATATCAATGAAATCGATGGCCCACTACTCAACCTGCTACACTTTGATCACAACCATATCACACTCAGTCATCAACTAAGCTACCTGCCCCTGCAACCCCTAAATTTGAGCCAAAGTAGCTTGAATTTGTTCTTGTAAGTTGCAACCTGTGGGTCCAATACTATCTCCTCTATGTCCACCTCCATAATATCTAGCAAACCCTCCCCAACAAGCACCTCCTTCGAACCCTCCTCAATCACTGTCTCATGTGCAACCTCCTCCTTTGCTATGGCAACATCATCATCTACCTCTTCCATAACAAACTCCCCCACACCCACATCCATCTCTACATCTCCTAACACCTCATCCACCCTAACCTCCTCCATTTGGATCTCCTCCCAATGAGGACAGACATCTAGTTGTACCAAGGATACTTTGACCTTCTCCTCCTAACAAGGAGCATCATCCCTCCACTACTCCCCCTCCTGTCTTGGTATTCGAGGAACCTCTTGAGAATAATGTACATACTCTACTATACCCACTAGGACTCCCTGTCACTCTCTAAACTATCATAGTACATGCTATGGAAGATGTCTCTCTAATATAATATGTTATTTCTATAGAGTATGACCAATCAAATATTGGGTCTGCCGATAATATGGTAGATGCTTTGCATCATCATCCTAGACTAACAATCTTTGTATGGACTACATGTGAAATAATCAAGAGTATCAATACCATGTCGCCAATTGTCAACATCACCAACACGTATCTATGTCACTTCCCCTCCATAGATACATACATATGGAATTCCTATTGCTAAGTATCTATCCACTGGTGCCTTGAAGACAACTATATGCTCCCAAGCCCATACCATTACCAAAGTCATACAATAGTTGATTGACTAAGCATCTCTATAAGCCACATTGTGAAGATGGAAGTAAAGCATATCTAGTAAACAAAGACCCCAAGCATAAATTTTGGTCCACTCCATCATGCCCTCAAGCATCTGACCCCATCCAATAGGGAATCTATGGACTTGATGGTCAAGAATGATGATGCCTTCAATAACAGTGCAAATAATGACTATAAGTCAGTCATACTTATCAATGAGTGTATCCCATCATATCTCATAGTCGTCAACTCCAAAAGCTAAGATGTCAACATTGAAAAATATTTGCAAGGTAGCTAACCCATGACCAAGTTCATAAATAATGCACTCACCATGAATGGGAAGACAAAGAATACACCAAACATCCTCTAAACCAATTGTGGCCTCTCCTGTAGGTAAATGGAAGGAACTAGTCTTAGAGTGACATTTCTCTACTAAAGTTGTCAAAAGACCTTAGTTATCCTGAATGATAGGCATAAACATAACATGGTATAATCCTAGGGCATGCAATGTATCCCTCTCCTCCCCTCCCAAATTATCTCACAATCTGAAAGAAGTAGACTAACTCTCTCAGGTATATACCGGTAGTAATCACAACCATGCTCACAAAATGCACATTATGTCAATTAGGACACCTAACTAAACCTATTGGACTTTTTATATAGATAAAAATTTATCAAAACCTGACCCAAATTGGCTAACAGTGAAATGTGTCACATTGTCATACAGATGTGACTCACACATGCAACTCACATTGTAATTGAGAACAAGATAAGAAATTGTGGTGTACTATCATTCATATGTGTTGCAGGAAATCAATTGTGACATTCTATCCTACATTTGTGTTGCACCACAATGGATGCAGTGCAAAAAGAACTTGTGTGTAGCCTAACAATGTTGGCTCTGATTTTCACATGCATCACACATCACACATGTGGTATGCAAGACTACACATGCGGTGAATGTGGTAGCAGATGCAAAATAGAAACATCACCACATCTGCTTGGTCTTCTTTTACCCCCTAAATTTGGAAAAAAATGAACATAAAACAAGGAAAGGAAGAGTCACATATTGTGTCCCCTAAGCCCTTTGGCTGTTCAAATGAACAAACTCGGTATCCCCTATGCAATCCAACTAGTACTAGTGGCATAGCTCCATTGCTCATTCACAAAATCTCCTCTTAGAGCTCTCTAATCTCCAAACACAAAATGCATAAATGAACATTTTTTCACCCCCTAGGGCCAATTTATAGACTTTTAGGTTGGGATTTTGGACCCCCTTTATAACCGAGTGCATCAACTTCAAACTTCAAACTTCAAACTTCAAACATAAAATCAGGCACCCCAAAGGTCCTAAAATCAAAATATTTTTCTACATGTGTACTCAACACTATCAAATTTGCTTATTGGAACAATTTCCCAAAAAAATTGAACTTTTTTCAAAAATTTGTAAATTTTTCCGAGGGGGCATCATCCTACCCCACCTTCACCGAGGCATACCGAGGAAACTCGAGTACAAATTTTTGAATTTTCTTTGAAATAACACTATAAAAACACATTATATCAAGGAGGGGAAAAATGTCGATACCTAGAATTGTCTTGAACTACAAGCAACACCCTTTTTACTAATTTTCACTCCTCTTCCCTAAATGATTAAATAATACCTTATTATTTAATTATTATCATTTTTCATATTTTTCTAGAATTAATTAAGTGATTTAAAACATTATTTAATTAATTCATTATAATCCATCATTTCTGACTAATTAAATAAATCCTATTTATTTAATAACGTTCTAATTAACAATATTCTTCTTAATTAATTAAATAAACCTTATTTATTTAATTATGTCACTAAATTCACTTATTCTTCTATTTTAATTAAATAGTTATCACTAATTATTTAATTAACATCAAATACTCTTCTTATATTAAATAATTGTTATTAATTATTTAATTAAACCACTTTCTCACTTCTAGATTAAATAATTTAATTAATAATTAATTCTTCAATATTTCCTCAACATTATCCATTAATAAATAAGATTTTATTTATTAATATAATCTTCACTTTTACATTCCTCCAATGATTACTCAAACATTGACTAATCAATCAATCCCATTGATTATTCAATCAAATCCGTTGACTAATCAATGATTCCCATTGATTATTCAATTCAATCCACTAACTAACAAATCAATCTCACTAATTGATCAAACAATCCCATTGATTAATCGATCAATTTTTCCACTAATTATCCAATCAATTCCCTTGATTGAATCAATCAAGCCAATTAACTCTCCAATCTATTTCCTCTTAACGAACATCAATTGTTGATTTTCATCTTTCATCTTTGAATCTAGTTCATTCATATGAAACAAGAATTTCTATAAAAGAAAGCCTTCATAACACATTGATGGCTAACCACGAACTCTTAAACTTTGGTGTTTGTATCATTGTGATCATCATATATACTTGAAGCTTATAGAAAAAGAGTAGCATACCCATTTTTGGGAGAAAAAGCATACAAAGGAACAATGGAAGTCATCCATGGCAATACAATGAAGGTGAAGGTATCATTTTTTTGAATTTGGTTTTATCTATTATTGAATGTTTTCCATGGATTAAATTGGATATTATTGAGTATTAGGATTGCAAATTGTGGTTGTTTGCATTGTTTCCTATTATCTCTAATGATTGAATTGGCCAATTTTCTAGTTTACAGTATGAATATATATTAGCTAAGAAAAATGACATACATATGAGAAGTCATGATAATAGATTATCCAATACTAGGTTAGTTGGATCAAATAAACATATCTCGATGTATGCTCAAAACCCTAATCAAAATACAATAAGCAAAGGTAAACAAGGGTGGATTCAAACAACCCTGGGATATCTAAAAATTAAAGGATAAAATCATATATGAAACCTTAATTTAAAAGAGAAGCAATCCTAAGGGAAATCCCTAGTTTATGTAGGAATGTTGAGTTCACCGAAAATGTAAAGGAAAAAAAGATTTACATAAATAAATTTAGGCTAATTAAATGTAATTGCATAAGCATAAGTCAATCTAGATTACTTAGTTGGGATGTGTGATTATAGTAAATATGTGAGAGTTAGACACAATGGTTAGGGGTACTTAGCTCTACAATTGATGATGGAAGAATAGTGTTAAAGTTGTTCTAAATCTCATTCTACCATTGTCCAAATATTTATGTCCTCAATTTTATGACTATCTTAAAATCAATACCATCTTAAAATATTATATAGTTCAATCCCAAGTGTTTCAAGTTCAATAGTGACTATTAGATGTCTAATCTACCATGTGGATATGGTCAATAGCATATGAGAATTAATTGTTAAGTGCACCTAAGGCCTATTTTTCTTTGATTTCTTTATAGCTAAGTTTGTTAAGGTATTGTTCACAAACACGATTGAGGAGATTGCTACCTTGATAGGTTAGTGTCTCCTAGGTCAAAACCCATGGTGAGATGGATTAATGATGATGAGAAATATTGAAGACAACATTCACCAACGTGCTCATAGCCTATACATAGATACAATTATTTTGTCCCTTTAGACATAAAAGTTAATTTTTCTTTGTATCTTCTTGTAGTCTAGGAAAAAGTATCCATTTTCCACACTTAATTTGGGAATAAATATTAATAATAAAATGAGCTAAATTATGTCTTAATTTAGTGTTGTAATATGTATTTTACATTTTCACATTGATTTTAGGGCCTTATTAATTAAAATGGACTTAATTGTGCCTTATTTATGATGTTCTAAGGTGTACCTTTACACTTTCACACTTATCTAGGGCTTTATTAATTAATTGACGTTAATTTTCCTTTATTGGCACCTTTAATTCAAATCCAAGCCTAATTAATTGCAATTTCTAAATAGGAAAACCTGGCATTCATCAATGCCATGACATAACACTCATCCTTGAAGAATGTGTGTCTTAGGTAAGTGACCTAGGACCCATTCGTCATAGGACGAATGGGTCCTCACTTAGGCCTAGGACCTAAATTTAAATTATTTTTTTGGTGGTATTTTTATATTTTCAAATATACATTTTAATGTCAGCTTGTGGAATTTGAATTAAGGATAAATTACTATAAATACAAGGCTATTTCATCAAATCAAGTCTAAGTCTCGTGATTATATTTTTTGGAGATCAATTTCAAGAGCATTCAAGAGCATATTTCTTCAACATTTGTTGCAGTAATCAAGATCCAAGCATTATGTCAAAGTTATGTGGAGTCATGCATGTCTTTGGAGCTAATATGTTGATGTAGGTTTCATGATTCAATAAATCATTCAAAGTATCATTTCATGCAAAGATTTAAAGTCAAGATCCACATCCATTAAATCCATTTCATGCAAGTTTTAGACCTCCATTATCAAAGGTTCATCCAAGGGTTTGGTGAGTTGTGGCATAGGGTTGTGTTGATGGTCAAAAGTAACATGACAACGTTAAACATAATATTTCTACTCTATTTCTCCTAAAAAAGACAACTAATCTGAAACCACCTATCTTCCAAGGCTCTGTAGTTAGTTCTCAATTGTACTATCATCATTTAGTGGTCCATGCAACTATAATATTCAAGGGGCCTTTATTGGTAAATGGGTACAAACTAGACAGTACAAAGTAATTTAACATGGAATGGTTTTAAATAAATAGAAAAAGATAGATCAATGACTTATAACAGTAAGATGTGAACACATGTTCCTTCAAATTTAGACATGTAATGGGTGTGCAAGAAGTTGAGTCCACTTTTTGGCCAAAAAGTGGGTGTTTTTCCTGATTTTCAAAATTTGACACATTTGACCTTAAAATTTGAAGCACTTAGAGATGAAATCTTTAAAAAATTCACTGATCATAAAATGTAGTGCTCGAAGTCTAGTTTCCAAATATGTAATTTATTTCAATACCCAGATTGTACAAATTGAGTTTTAATAGGCATTTCTAAAAACCATTGTTTAAAAGTCTTTTTTTTTACCAAACCATGCATGTGTACGACATCCATATTTTGACTTAAATTATCGTATTTTTCTAAATCGTTTTGGGAAAAGTTTTATGACTCACTGAAGCTTGTTCTTGATATTTTTGTAATTTTTTATTGAATAAATTTTTTTTTTGTTAAATTTTTATTAGGCAGATTTGTCGTTTTGAAAAATCGTCATGTACGACATGCATAAGATGACCTAAACTTATCATTTTCTGATTTTTTTTTTAATTGAAAAGAATTATCTGAAGTTTTTTCTTGTGCAATCCGTTTGTCAAAATGTTATGTTGATCAAAAGTTATTAAAATAGTAAAAAACCCTGATATTTAAAGTTTATGGACCAATTTTATTAGAAATTAATTGAAAAATAGAAAAAATAATCCAATTGCAAAAAATATATATATATTTAGAATCTGCATTGTTTCATCTAAAATGGGTTTTAATTTCGTCAGAAAATTCTACAAAAAAGGTCGTTAGCATATGTCCAAAGTCGGTATTTTTCTTTGACATTGTTAGGACCTTCAACTTGTAGGTCAAACTAGGTTGAAGGCCTAGGTTCGGACTTCTAATGCTTTTCCTGAACCAAACACCTAAGCAAAAACACGACCACAAAGCGAAAAAAAATCAAATTTTAAAAAACGGGATCCCGTTTATTAATAAACGGGATCCCGTCTTGTAATCGGGATCGTGTTCCCTATTCTAACATATTCAAACCGTTGTAAAGGAAACAAGATCACGTTTCCTAGCCAATGGTCCCCACATTCAATGTCGAAGAACGAGATACCGCTTCTTATAAACGGGATCCTGGTTTTTATAAGCAGGAGCTCGTTTCTTTTATTTAAATATACTACAAAAAAATACAGTGAAGTCTGCAACTTCACATGTACGGCTGAGAGCAGTTAAAGTAAATTATTTTTCATAAGTTGTTGTATTTACAGGTGGTGAACTTGATTTTTAGTTGATTTTATCAAACGGGGCATCATCTACACCATTTTTGAAGTGGAATTGTGTTATTTTTGTGCTTGTTTGGAGGAACAAAAGGTTTTCAATTTGCAATATGGATTGAATTTTTCAAAGGAGGCATGAAGAAAACAATTTTTAAAGTGGAATTGTGGTAGTTTTCTACTTGTTTTGAGGAACATAAGAGGAAGAATTTTGTCCTATTAGGTATTCAACTTCCAATTTGGATTGAATATTTTGAAGTATTTCACTATTAACATTCATTTTTGCTTGAGAATTTTATAATTATGGGAGATAAAGCTCGTAATAAGAGAAGGAAGACATTGACTCCTCAAGAAGTTTAAGAAAATAGACAAAAAGAGAGACAAAGACAAAGAAAAATAAGAATAAGAATGAAATCAATAAATGATGGTGGAGCAACCAATTCAACAACTATTGAAGATGAAATCATTGAGGATACCATGGTTGTAGATGAAGCTAATTTGCAAGGAATCAACTTGGAGAAGAATATGATTAGACAAATAAGTCCTACAATGTCTTCAAATCACTCTTTGAATGCTATGGATAATGTTTCAATATGCACAAATCCAGGTATGTCTTCAAATCCACATGTTAGTGAAATGGTAAATTTGTATGTAGAAGTTTTACAAGATGTTGGACTTAATGATGTTGACATTGACTATATTCAGAGAGATGAAACTTTTATAGAATTTGTTGAAAACAAAAAAAATATTTTTCATTTACTTGAATGAAGATCAAAATGATCATTTTTCTTGAAAATGAAAACGTTTTAATTGATGAAAATAAAATTAAAATGAAAATGAAAATGAAAATGAAAATGAAAATGAAAATGAAGATGAAAATGAAAATGAAAATGAAAATGAAGATGAAGATGAAGATGAAAATCTAGAATGTGATCATTGAATTGAGTGAAAATAAAATTAGGTGGTGTTTTCGATAATCTTCTTGCTCAAATTTCTTGGAGGCAAATAAGAACACATGCAAATAGAATATACACCAAATTCTTTTATTATAAAAAAATTGCATTTCAATGTCAACTAATGATGCAATTGATGAGAATGCAAAAAATGAGGAAAGTAATGAAAAGGTTAGGCTTTTATGTTAAACCAAAAAGAAAAGATCAATCATTAAAACATGTTATGTCTAATGTTGCTAGTGCCATTCAATCTATTGGGAAAAATAGTCGATCTAAAGATAAAAACATAGCAAGAAGAGCTATAACAAATGCTATAGTTAATAAAGCAACTTTGAATAAAAGAATGGTAAGAAATATTAGTGAAGTTTTAAAAATACATCCTAAAACATTGCTAAGAGAGACAAAAAGAAGAGAAAGTATAGAAAATGATCCTATGAATCAATGTTGGAGTTTCAGTGGACGACTACTGAGGGTCACAATATAAAATTGAATGTTGAAATTAAATCTTTGATGAAAAATATTGGCATGATAATACTAGGGGTTTCATCTAATGCTAGAGATGTTTTAAAATTAAGGGTGGGGTCGAAAGTTCGTGATCCTCACCAAAACACCTAATAGATACAACACAAATTGAGATTTTATAAAAAATTTGTAGCGATTTGTTACAGTAATATTAAAATAAGTCAAGGTCTTTTGAAAAATGTAAACCTTAGTATGTAAAATTAATAGCAATGAATATCTTGTTGTAAAATACATGTTCAATTTTGTTATTTTTATGATGTTTTTCGATATATACATTGTACCTTGCATACTAACATGATTATACAGGATTGTGGTATTGATATGCCACCTGAAGCAATAAGAGAGTTTATTTCAGGTTTGTTTTGTGAAAAACCTAATGATAAATTATTTTATTTAAGTTCTTGTATTTCTGGACAATGCATTAACTATGGAAATCTTTCATTTTTAAGAATTTGTTTGCATGAAAGTGTTGATCATGATTTTGGACAACAATTAGTAGATTTCAAAATATTTAGGAATGTTCACTATTCTTTAAAAGATGGAAAAATAGGAAAGCGTTGTGATTTAGTTACAGAAAAAGTTAGTGTACATGCATTTATGAGTGAATTTAAGAATAAAATTGTACCAAAATATGCCATGCACTCTGAACATGCTTGATGGCTTGATGGCCAATTTCGCGCATGTAGAAACACATTTCCAACTAGTACTATACTTTCAGTGGTTGATTTTGCATAGAATTATACTCTCGCTCCACAAGAGGAAATTCAATCTCAATATTATAATTCAGTGCAAGTAGCTATGTTTGTCCATATTGTTTATAGACATGCAGATGATAGCACTTAGGATGATAGAAAATTTTTGAGGGAGTATCATTTTTATTTGAGTGACAATCCATTACACTCATCAAAGTTTGTTCAATATTGTTTTAGTATATATTTTATAGAAATTTAAGAGAAAGAGGAATCAATATGAAAGAACACCTCATATGGTCAGATAATTGTATGGGGTAGTTCAAAAAAGCTAGAATGTTCTATTGGTTAAGTAGGGTTCACAAGGAACTTAATGTCCAACATATATGGAGTTTTTAAGCTGGGCATGGTAAAGGAGAACATGATGGAGGTGGTGTGTGTGTCAAAATATTTCTTGCTAGAGAACAATTAAAATTTGAGGATTCAGTAAAATTTAAAGATGCACGTGAGATTGTGGATTGGTGTAATAGAAGATTCTCAACACCTGGTTCGAGTGATTACTCTACAGTTCATCGATTCTTTTGGTTGGTGGAAGAAGAGAACATTGTATCTAGAATTGATTGTGAGATAATTAGTGGATCTACTAAATGGCATTCATTTAGGAGTGCGACAGCAAGCACATGGACTATTTGGACAAAGGATCTTGCATGTTTTTGCCAGTTTTGTATCTCAAGAGATTGGAAAGCTTGCAAAAATATAGAATGGGTTGAACAGTGGGAGCAAAGATCGTTGACACCTGCAGAAGCACATAATCAATATGAAAGAACTATTGAAGAAAATGATTAATTGTTTGCATCTGAAGATTATGACCGTGTTTCAGACCTTGTACAAGAAGGTAATTTTAATTCAATTTATTTCATTTTATTTCACTTTATTAAGTTATTTTGTAATACTAAATTATTTATATGGATATGCACAAGTTATTAAATCAAATTTTGTTGGCAGGACATGTGTATGTTGTTATTGCACACGAAGGGAATGAAAGAGCAAAGCGAGAATGTCGGTTGGCTTGTTGTCTGGAAACTAAACATAAGTTGATAACACCTTGAGAAGATGATGATGGCTTTCATTATCCAACAGGTGCGGTGATCCCCTTAAGACACCTCCTTAAGCAAATTTCAAATGATAACAAGTTTTAGATCCCCTTAAGCAATTTTTTAGAACAAGTCTTTGATCCCTTAAGAAAATTTTGAGAACTTATTTGATGATGGTTTTTTAACATGTTTTCCAATAGGATCGGTGGTGGTTGTTGGCACTTGGCTACGAAAATACTTGAGAAGAAAGAATGGTCTACCTGCATTTGAAGACTATGAAACACATAAAAAGATTATGTATTATTCACATTTGGTGGTGGCAACAAATATAAAACTAGAGCAGTATCGTGGAAGACCTTCAAAAAAATTGCTATGGTCAATTTCTATGGAAGAGCATGAGGCAATCATAGATGCATTGCAAAAAAGAGAGGATGTAGATGGTACAATGGAATAAGTAAATACAAGTAAATATAGTTTTAGTTTTATTTTGTCCTTTTAAATACATTAAATACATGTTTGACATCAGTCAAGTGTGTTATTAGTTGAAATTGATTTAAATTGTCCCTTTATACATCCCAAGGCATAATCAAAAAGGACTCAGTCCATGCAGATTCAACCCAGGACAACATGAACAATTTGGTAAAAATAGGTAATTATTAGTTAAATCTATATTTAAATGTAGGCTATTGCCTTTTGATTACATATTGATATTGTTTGGACATTAATAGTTAAAATTGATTTATTGTCATTTTTTGTATCCTAAAGCCATCATTGCATTGATCTCATACTTTGAAACAAAAAGGAGAGGATGGTTGGATTCAACCTACAAACATGTGTGGAATACTTTTAAATGCAGGTACTTGAGTTCTGCACATATAGATAGTTTTATATAAATTAAAATATGTATGTTTTGATGATTTCATTGATATTGCTTGTACCTTTTTGATATCAGGTGGTGTGAAGACCTACTACATTCTAGCCACGAGTTTGAGATGTTCTTGAGATGGCATACCCAAATTTTGTAAACATCATTTTGAGATGACATATATGTACATACATACTTACAAAATTAAACATACTCTATGTACTTCTATGTATCAAATCAATATTCTATATATTTTGTTTCTTAAATGTGCATGTTTTCCTACTTTGAAACTTTTTGTCTACATGTATAATCACTAAATATCATGCATACATTATTGTTAAATCAATTATATCCTTAAGACGTATTATGACCCCTTAATACATCCCCTTAAGACACCCCCTTAAGACCCCTTAAGACATCCCCTTTAGACGTATTATGATCCCTTAAGACATCCCCTTAAGACGCTCTATTATGACCCCTTTAGACATCCCCTTAAGACCCCTTAAGACATCCCCTTAAGATGTTCTATTATGACCCCTTTAGACATCCCCTTAAGACCCATTAAAACATCCCCTTAAGACGTTCTATTATGACCCCTTTAGACATCCCCTTAAGACCCCTTAAGAAATCCCCTTAAGACGTTCTATTATGACCCCTTTAGACATCCCCTTAAGACCCTTTAGACATCCCCTTAGATGTCTCTATTAAGGACCTTTAGACACCCCCATAGAAGTCATTATTTGTTTTGACAACTTATAAATTAGTATAGGATCTTATTATTTATAGTATTTATTAATGCTTTATTCTCTAATCTTTATGGTATTGTTTATTTCCTTTAAAATTTTTATCCTTTCGGTATAAGTAAATAGATTGCTTTTTGTTTGTAAATTATGATTTTATTGACTCCATTATTGGATCGAATGGAATTGAATAAGTTCATTGAGTAATTATCGCCATTTATTGAATGTATATCATGTATAATACAAAGGAAATCACCAAATTTGCAAAGTATAAATATTAAAATGTCCCTATATTAATCCATGTATGAGATCACTAAATTTCACATTAATGTCCCATATATTAATGTCTTGACTATGAACATAAAATGCATAACATGTGTAAATTAAAATTTCAAACAATAATAAGTCCATAATTTATGTAACATATTAAGTACATGAAACCAATATATTAAGTGCATGAAATAAATTCCAACAGAGTACATGAGAAACAAGAAATATAGTCCATGAAATAAACAAATATAACACATAAAATCACATGTTTCTAGGTCATGTACTATCTCTATAATCAAGAGACCTCTTCACACCATGTGAACTATGTGGATGACCTGAAACACTCTGTTTAAGAGAAAGATGAAATCAGATGTAAGACAATAAAAAATGATTTAATGACAATTTAATTTATAATCCATCATAAAATTAAATTACCATCATATCTACTGCCCTGGATGCTCCGTACACTTGAACCTCTAAATTCTCTAAATCAATCTACATAAACAAGACAAAGAAATTTGAAATTAGATGTACAACTCTACAATTAATTTTTTTTAATTCAATTTAATTTATAATTTATCATATTTTAATTGTACCATATTCTGAGGTTGTGCACTAGGCTCTTCTCCAGGACCTGTCTGTACATACTCAACTACAAGATGTGTCTCATGCTATAAAAGAAAAAGAATATGTAAAAATCTCATCTTATGTATATATTCAATTTAAAATTTATAATTGACTTTAAATATAATAATAAATTACCATTTGATCCAGAACCTGCTCTACATGTCCTCCTGGTGGTGTAACTATGCCTGGGTCAGGGTTGAAAGTTGCACTAACAAAGTCCTACAAGATCAAAATTAAAGCATGTACAATTGAATTAGGTTTATATATTCAAGTTTGCACATTTTGTGTAGAAATTTTTGTAAACAACCTGGAAATCAGTGGCCTCATGAGTAACTATGACATCAGATGTTTTCCCAATGCCCATTCTTATTGTGGTATCAACCTAGACATACATGTACATAGACACTTAACGCTTATAATATTTACAAGTGTACATGCATGCATTTCATATATCTAGTGAATTCAAAACTCATAAAATTGTAACTATACTAATGTAAAATTTAAACAAATTTACAATATGAATGTACCTGCCCCTAATCTATGATGCCTGATAGTGGAGGAGTGCTTGACAATCCCTCAGGAGGAATTGACGTGGATGCCAATTGACTCGGCTAAACCAACATAAATATTTCAAACATATATGTGATTCAATTATAAATTTAAAACTCAAGTTAAATAATTTATGATTTCATTTATAATTTTAAAAATTGAAATCAAAATACCCCATAAGGGTTGCCGAGTACGACCGGTGTTGATGTATGTACTCGTGGAACAGATGATTGCCCTTGCATCGTTAGTGTCATTTGTACACCAAACAATTTGATTGTTAAAATGTATTGCAAACTTTTCTTTGATATATACAACCATCAAAATTCTTATAAAATGAATGTACATCTAGATGCATATTTATACCTGTGTCGCAGTGTCCTCAGGGTGATGGTCTGCTATGAGGAACTCTACAAATGAACTAATGCGACCAAATGAACCACTAGAATCTCCTCGTCCACCTGAACTAGGTGTGGCCTGATCAGGTCCATAGCATACTTGATGACAACTAGTACATATATGGGGGATGGGCCTTGACACTCTTTGAGCGGTACTCGGACAAGCTCCATAAAAAAATCCTCCATCATCATCATCGTCTCTATGCTCCCCACTCGCTATCACAGAAGCATGTTGATCAAGGTCTCCTGCAAGTGTACTAAGGGAACCTAATGTTGAGACCAGAGCTTGATGATGTACAGGTGCAAGAATGGGAGGACCAGGAGCAACAACAAGGGGTTGTGCATGCACGGGGCATCGGTGATCAACCCTTGCCCCTAATCTATGTTGTGGCATGCCGCCACCAACACCTTGAAATGATCTAAAATCAAAATAATTGGTCTTTTGCCCCAAAACAAACTCTACATACAATTTTCTCAAAAAATACAATGGGCACTCCCAATTAGCATGTGGGGGACTATCAAAAACCATATATCATCGATCCCAAAAATGTGCACTCATCTGTGGATGTATGCATCACCTCATGGATATTCTAGATTTGTTGGGTGGAATGGGTTGTTGAGTAACGGGGTCAAGAAAGTAGGGGGATAGATGGGATTTCGTTATTTTAAAGTCTAATATTTGTTTGTAAGAGAGACCATCAGAATAAAATTGTCTCATTTGTTCTCTGTCTCATCGATGCCTATCAAGATCAGAATCGATCATCCCGATGGAATCAACAATGTTTTGCATCGCAGATGCAAAATGTCTCACATGTGGAGGAATCAATGCTTGACTCTGCATAGCATTGATTTGATTTTGTAAGGATGTAACTTGATCATTTATTCATGCTCTCAAGTGAGCCTCGTCAGATGCGATAGGTGTTGGATGTGGCATATTAGGGGGAGGGGGAGGGGGAGGTGGAGGTGGATGTGGTTGTGGTTGTGGTTGTGGCTGAAGTGGTGGATTGATGATATCATCAATGTTAAAATAATCCATGATATGCTCGATATAAATGTGCACCTGCATTAAATCATACAAAATAGTCCATGTGCATACATATATTAAGAATATATTTAATTGAAATAGGATGAGCAACATATATATTAAGATCATATATTTAATTGAAATGCACATATATATACATTGATTGTTCAACTCAAGAGCATGTCAATACAAAATTCAAAATTAAATGTATGTACATGTACATTTAAAATAAAAAATATGATGCATAATTTGTATGCATACAAATCATTAAACTAAACTATGTACATACATACAAATTTCAAAATTTAAGAACTATATATGTAAATTTTTAATACATGCACATACATACTAAACAATAAACTTGAAACATTCACAAAAGCTCATTTTATGTCTAACACACACACACACATATATATTACAATTTTTCAAAGTGTGGAGAAATCATGATCTAGTAGATACTCATAAAATATATACTATTATATATTATTCATTATAAGTTCATAAATTCAATAAATTCATAAATCCATGTCACTAAAATATCCATCTAGGAAACAAAAATCATAAATTCATGTCACTTTCAAAAATATCCATTTGGAACCAAATTTATAAATCTTATCACTAATAAAATATCCATCGTTCACCAAATTTATAAATACATAACTATTGAAGATCATTGTTTTAATTTATAAACTATTGTGGCTCCCTACTGCATAGATCTTCATTTCTTTGTGTTTTCCTTTTCAAAATTGGGATTTCTCCTCTCCTCTAGCCATTGTTGATGCTCATCTAAGATCCCATCCATAGCCCTGACAGCATCAACAAGGGTTTGCATCCTAGATGCAAACATCCTCACAGGTGGTGCGACACATTCTTCATTTTGAATAATGTTGATTTGATCTTGGATGGTTGTAACATTGGCATTGATTCGTGCTTGCAAATGAGCACCATCGATTTCAGGTGGTGGAGGTGGGGCATTACGAGGTGGAGTGGGTGGAGGTGGAGGTGAAGGTGATGGAGATGGATGGTGTGGAGGTGGATTGTGAATATTATTGAATTGATCCATGTGATCTTTGTGAACCCGCATTAGATTTGTAATTTCAAAATGTAATATACATGTTTAGGTACCACCAAACCATTCCAAATATAAAATGGCCTTAAATTATTGAATACAAATGATAAAATGGTACAAGCCTCTATTTCATGCTCCAAGGCACATTTACTTGAAATGGGTGCAAATAACTATTGATATTGTATAACTGTGATCTTACAGTGTTGAATTTAAGGTCCCTAAAACCCTTTGATCACCAATGCAAGAACTTCTTTGATCCCCTTAAGAAATGCCTACATTAAACCCCCTTAAGAAATTGAATTTTATTGAAAGTACACAAATACTTTAAGGGGATCTCTAACATCTTAGTGAGGTCCTAGGAGAAATGATTACTGGATCAAGTGGAATAAAATTCTATGTGAAGTCTCCCAAGGCAAACTTCAAATTCCTCATTAAGAGCCTTTAAAGAAAAAAATTGCGGCTTTAGGGTTTAGGGTTTGACTTTTAGATTGGTTTTAGGGTAATAGATAGCTATGGGATCTACATGTAGTAAGATCCTAGGACAAAATTACATGGCATAAGGGAATGAAATTTGATGGAGTTTCCTAAGGCAACCAAATTTCATTGAGAACCTAAGAAAAACTGATGGCTTTAGGGTTTAGGGTTTAGGGTAATAGGATAACTTAAGGGGATATATGTAGTAAGATCCTATGAAAAAATTACATGGCATAAGTGAATGAAATTTGGTGGATTTTCATAAGACAACCAAATTTCACTTTAAGGTCAGGTAGGACAAAATGAATGGATTAGTGTTTAGGGTTTACAAAACCCTAGGGTAAAGTTTTGCGCCCCTTGGAATATTTCTCTAAATGAACTTGCAAGTTAGCGAAGAACATTTTCTTGTGGAATAGTTGATCGAGACCACCAGCTCTTCAACTAACCGTCCTCGGACTTCAAGATATCTCATCCATAAGGCTATAATCTTGGCAGATCTTATTATTAAATTGGCTGCCTCGCAACTTTGATCACCAAATTTTAAAACTTCTTTCGATCCCCTTAAGAAATTGAATTAATGCATTTAGTGACAAGATGGTTTAAGGGAATCCACGCCTAGTGAGGTCCTAGGAGAAAATGGCATGGCCCAAGTGAATAAAATTTGGTGAAGTTTCCCAAGGCAACCAAATTTCATTAAGAGCCTTTAAAGAAAAAATGATGGCTTTAGGGTTTAGGGTTTAGACTTTAGAGTTCAAGGTTTAGGGTAATAGGATAACTTAAGGGGATGTACATGTAGTAAGATCCTAGGACAAAATTACATGGCATAAGGGAATGAAATATGGTGTATTTTCCTAAGACAACCAAATTTCACTTTAAGGTGTTGGGTAGGACAAAATGAATGGTTTAGTGTTTAGGATTTAGATTTTAGAGTTCAAGGTTTAGGGTTTACAAACTTAGGGTAAAGTTTTGGTGCCCCTTGGAATATTTAATGAACTTGCAAGTTAGTGAAGAATATTTTCTTTTGGAATAGTTGATTGAGATCTACTCTTGTTTCAACTGACCAACCTAGATCATGAAATCTCATTCATATTATAATCTGGCACGATCTTATTATTGTTAAATTTGGTTGCCTTGGACAACTTCACCAAATTTTAAGAACTTCTTTGATCCCCTTAAGAAATTTGTCATATTGGGACCCCTTAAGAAATTGATTTACGATTTAGGGTGATAGGATGGCTTAAGGGGATCTAGATGTCTAGTGAGGTCCAAATTTAGTCATACTATAGCCTCATTGGTTCCATCTAGCCCGGGTCAAAAGTGTTTACCCCTCTAATAAAAAAAAGTATCATGTTAAAAATGAATCAATCTATACATATCACAAAAAATAACAATAATCTTAAATGTAACCCATACTCTAACCATAATAGAATTCTAAATGATCCCCACCCTAACCATATCCTAATTGAATTGTAAAACTAATTGAAACCTTAATTAAATTATAACCTTTACCTAATCTTAAATGTATTCCTATATTATATTATATTAAATTATATTATATTTAAATTAATTTATATTTGTATTATAATTATATTAATATTTATTATATATTCCTAATTGTAACCTAACCATTTACTACAAACCTAATTGAATCTTAAGCCTAATCCTCATAAAACCCCAAGTAAATTGTAACATTCATCTTCCCACTGTAATCTTATATTATATTTTATGATATTAAATATTTATATTATTTAATATATTCACATTATATTAATATTTATTAAATATAATATATTAAATAATATAAATATTTAATTATATTTCTTTTATATGAATCATCCTCCTATCTCTAAATTGTAATAATAGCATGTAGTTCCTCCAACCTATCATCATGTACCTCCTCCCTTTCCCATGTAATAGGTGTACCTTCTAGGTGTTAAATGGTTCCATCTTGGTCTCCTTATTGATGCATTTCTATCCTTCCACATAAATCTATATAGTATCAAAATATAGGTAATTTTATGGTTATTGAATCTCTCTTAATTGCTAAAGAATCCATTATGATTGAGGATGGGTGGATTATTATCTAGGATCACATATTAAAAATCCTATAGAGGTCATGTGGTATGTGTTTCTTAATACATATATTCCCATACAAACCTCTTTCCGTGTATTATCAACTCTCCTATATAATAGACACCTTACTAGATTTAAATTTCATATGATATATATGTACCCAAGTGTTTCCAATTGGAATTTCTATAATTATACTTTTATGGCATTCTAGATATTCATAATAGTTTTCATAAATCTACAAAATAGACCCATTCTTGACATTGAACCTACATAATTTTAGGTATGTCCAATGAAAGAAACCTTACCCATAGCACTCTCACTAGCACTCTCCTATCTTGTGGATATAATAGAATAAAGTTTTCTTCCAATGATTTAGATCCCCAATGATCATGTCTAAGTGTCATAGAGAGTGATCATCCACTCTTCATAAACTTGTAGAAACCAAAAGGTTTTATATTATGTGTTCAAATAAGTGAAAACATTACAAAAATCTCTACTAAATGGTGACAACAAAGGGTTTTTTAAGGCAACCAAATTTCATTTTAAGGTCCTAAGACAAAATTGTAATCCTTTAGTGTTGAGGGTTTAGATTTTACAGTTTAGGGTCTAGGGTTTAGCAAACTTAGGGTGAATTTTGGGTGGCACTTGGCATAATTCAGACTTTCAAGTTAGTGCCAATTGGAATCGATTGTACGTGCTTAGATTTATGAATTTGCTAACTAAATTTGCAAACAAACATCAAGATAAACTTTATGAATTTTAACTATTCTTTAACATATTGTTTTTTAATCTAATTATAATTTAACATTGAAACTAAAGTTTAATAAATATCATTTTTTTCCATACAAAGCAAATAAAATTTAAAACATTTAAGCAATGCAAATGAATTTTTTTGAGCTCGAAATTACCTAGTTTTCAAAATCAAAATGAATTGTTCAATTTCAATTTAGGGTTTTAACAATTTTTTTAGTTCCAATTCAATTTAGGGTTTCAATTTCTAAGCAATTAGAGATTTTAATGCAATTTTTTCGTTTCAATTCAAACTAGGGTTTTCAAATACAATTTTTTTCATTTGATTTGAATTCAAGGTTTCAAAAAGCTTGATTAGGGTTTCTAAATGCAATTTTTTTATTTCATTTCAATTTCTAGGGTTTTGAAATGCAATTTTTTTTGTTTTGTTTCAATTAGGGTTTTCAAATTCAATTTTTTTGGTTTAATCGAACAATTTAGGTTTCAAAAGTTAAATTTTGTTTGTAAAACACAATTCAAGGTTCATTTTTACATTTTTATAAAAAAACCTTCAAGTTTCATTGCATTTTTTCATCTATTTTTACAATTATTCATTTCTACTATAACAGTTAAAAAAATGCTCAAAACGTGAAATAAATTAAAATATATATATAAATTCACTTATTTTCTTCACAATTTTAATTAAAAATAGAAAAATGCAAAAAAATGGGACGTAGGCGGGTACCTGTAGCTGGTTGTGGGGGTTGTTGTCGCCAATACTTGGGGTCCCGTCCGTTGTGTAGTGAACTCTGTTTATTTTTAAACAAATAAATAGCAATATAAAACGGGATCCCGATTTCTACAAAACGGGATCCCGACTTGTAGAAATCAGGATCCCATTTCATGGTAATTGGGATCCCGTTTCGTGGAAATCGGGATCCCGTTCCTTTTCCATTAGTTTGGGATCCTATGGGAAATGGGATCCTGATTTTTAAAAAGTGGGATCCTGTTCCGTGTCAGGCTCGGGATCCTGAAGCTGAACAGGATCCGATTTTTAAAAATCGGGATCCCGTTTATTAAAATCAAGATCCCGTTTTGTCAAAGCCGATTTCAATTTTTTGGTTAAGGCAAAAACTTCCACGTTTCATGGACTCAACTTTGTGCACTTACCCTAATTCTTGTAATGAGCATTTCCTATTCATTTGAAACTGTAAAATGAAGTAATTTAGAAATTTCATGCAATCACATTCATTAACAGTGCAGATTTAGTACTTGTAACACCATTCATCATCACTTTTTTTTAACTTTTCAATAATAAACACCACAAGCTCATCACCAAGATTCATAGTACAATAAACAACAAGAAAATCATCCACAAATAACACAATAGATGGTTTTGAATTCGGTATCTTCTATTAATTTTCATCAATTAAGAGACATTTATGTGTAGAAAAATCCATTGGAATATAGTAAATCATTGTCTATGTTGGTTGTTTTTAATGAGCAACTAGGTTGGTCTGCTATTCTACCTATGGAGTAGCCATCTCTAGTCAAGGGCAGCTCAAAGGACCTGGACCAACTGACAAGATTCAGTCAAAGACTGAGATCTTCTGCACTTTAGGCTCTGCAGAACCAGGGCGGGTATACCCACACAATGCCTCAAATAAGACTAGACATTTCTTTTTATAGCAGATGACTCCTGATGCCAAGTATTGAGAACCTCAAATATGGCTAGATTCCCAGTAACACAATACTTGCAGCAACCAGGAGGTAGGGCAAGACATCAAACAAGATTGATTAAATAAAATGATTGATCTTGAGAAAGAAGACTAGAACCCTAAAGACAAATAGCATATATCAGATTAGTGCCATATCCATTGGGCTAGGAGTCACAATAATCTACAAATAGAAGGAACCATTACTTTGGACATTAAAGTCTTTGCAAGATTAACCTTATTAGTCTCACAACTAGTGATCAGATCTATAAGACTACTTATCAAATCCTCCTATCATACATATGAATCTCTGATATGATTAAAGCATTTAACTTATTCCTTGAATAAGAGAAACAACCAGAGCAGACAGTAAAACGTTACATTAAAATGATTAAATAAGTGATCCTTGATCAACTTTCATTAACAATCCATACGCACAATACAAAGGAGAGACTTAAAGATCTCAATCTATACATTCAGATTCATACATGTGTCCAAGACCTCACAATTTACAAACTGTAACCCTAAACCTCAAAATCTAGTAAAAACCCAACTCTATGACTTAGTGCTCTTCTCTTTAGATTTTTGTTCTAACTTCTGGCCCCAGACCCTTACAAATGATTTAGAAGTTCCTTTTAAACAACTCCAGAAATGCCATCTAGCTTAGAGCCACATCAGTGCCATGTCAAACCCTAATCGCCATGTTCTTCAACTACTTCTCTGGCCTCATAAATGTCATTGGTTAGGTTGCTGCAGGAAAGATACTCCCGCACGAAAGAAGCCAGGCAATCGATGTCAAATCTACGCATCCATACTCGAGCCATGTTGTCCTTGTACCAGAGCTGCGTCACCATGAATGCTAGTTCGGTGGAGCCAGTGACCAACTCTCTTTCGCCATGAATGCACCAAGCTTTTGGCACGAACACAGAAACCCTAATAGTGGTCTAGTATGAAACTCAACCATTGATCATCAGAGAACGGGCAGTCGCCTTTAAATCTTCATCAGACCGCTGAGACAAGTCCTCCACTAGATCGCACTGCATACTGGTCTTCAAACAAACATCGGGCACCTTTATCGCTCAAATTAAAACATCACCGTTCATCATCTGCATGTGCGCATTGATGTTCCATTAGTAGCTCAGGCTTTAACACACCGCGTGGAGAGGCTCATATCGGCGAGAGATAGCAGTGTCGGGAAGACCTCAAGGCGAAGAGAAATAGCTACAACGAAGAGCCAAGCATATCGGCCAGACAGAAGGAACTCGGGGAAACGTCTGGCCAAAGGAAACATGCTGCACCAAACACCCGTCAAAGTCGACAGGAGATCACAATGTCGGTGAGACCATACAGCGAAATCCACATGTGACACTGAAAACACCATAGAGTCAGGGAGAGATGGCCAAGTCGGCCAGACATCACAGTGAAGTCATAGTGTGTTACCGAAAGATATTTCCATCATGCAGTGTCGCCAAGACGATTCAAAACTCACACCGACAAAGACCACTTTATGTTCCATCGGCGAGACCGAAGGTCACTCGCCAAAGACCCAAGCTCATACCGAAGAGATCTTTATACACCACTTAATTCGTTGTGTCCTATAACTTCTTTCACCGATGAAATCACCTACCAAATGTATGTCATTGTAGCACACAATCATTGGCAAGAAGTCATGTAGACACTTCACTGTTATACCAAGAAGACCCTTAGAAACTTGTTCACCGAGAGAAGATAAGACCTTCACCGAAAGCCACACATTGAATCACCGTTGGTAAGACACAACCCCATCGCTATGACATACACTGAAACACAAGTCTCCCCGAAGCATCAAGTCTTCCATCACCAGTCGGTGTAGCAAGATGACATCGTCGAGACATCTCAACGAAAGGTGCCACCCACGCCAAAAGCAAACCACAAGACACCGTCGAAAAGACATAACATATTCACCAAGAGATATATCGAGAGTTCCAAGTCCTGCCGAAGGGAAGTCACACTGAAGAGCAAAGGGGGCCACCAAAGTCAGGAAGACAAGCGGGGGTCAGGGAGACATCTCCCTGACACAAAGAACATAGGCTGACAGAGACTTCGGGGAGAGAACACGGAGTCGCCAAGATGTCACCCCGAACTGAAAGAGTCATGCCAAAGGCACAACGGAGGGCAGCAAAAAGGAACTCGAGGAAACCAAGGGGAGTCGGGAGGACCTCACCCCAAATGGGAACCGTCACACCGAAAGGAAAGCCCATCGGTGAGACACAAAGGAGTCGGGGAGACATCTCCCCGACACAACCAACCCAGGCCGAAAAGAAAGAGAACCTCGGGGGACAGATAAGAGTCATCGAGAGGTTACACCGAAAGCTGAAAGTCACAGTGAAGAAGAAGCGGGGCCGGTAAAAATAGTAGCTATGGGTCTGTAACGAATGGAAAATGGGGCTCAGGGGAACCACTTAAGTTAGAATAAACTGGGCAGATAGGTCAATGAAACAAAAAGGAAAACGGGATGGGAACCAAACAGGGCTGGAGCTGAGACCAGGAAAGAGATAGGGAACAAAAGGAACAAAAGGGACCGGGGCCAAAAACTATCCTGCCCCCGCCAAAGAAAAGACCACGGAGGTGGAGCTAGAACCGACACGAGAAAAAGAAGCCGCGGGGCTGGAGCGGGACAAAACCCGAGACAGAAAACATGAAGAAGGTTCCAAAAATGATTCCCATCCCGATCTCGCCCCCGCCAAAGAAAACAAAACAAAAGACAAGCGAAGAGACAGAGGAAAAGAACCAGCGACTGCCGCAAGGCAGAAAGAAAAAGGAACACCAAACACATGGAATCGGGACCGGGATGGATGCGTGAACAGGAATTAGAACCTCATAATTGGAGAAGTTCTAGTCCCTTCAAGCATCCATTCCGCCCCCGATTCCGAAAGAAAAACCAAAGCAAGCAAAAGAGAAACGGGAACCAGAATAAAAACCCAAAAAAAAGGAAAAGAGAAAAACCAGGAAACCCTGACATAGGCCGCCCCTTGTAGATCAAAAATAGCACGCTGGGCTCAACCCTTGTGGGAGCCCATTTAACCCACGTGCTAAAATGAAAGACACCCCATAGCTAAAGTTTAGTCATGAAAAACCAGAGTACACAACTAGACAATGAGAAAACCAGAAATGGCACTAACAGTCTATCAACATTATCGTTAAACTAACCAACTTTTGAAAAAAAACTATTTGCATTAAAAACTGTAAAAATTGCTCAACTATTTTGCATTAAGTAAAAAGTATGATGTCTAGTTTTAGGTAGCCAATCTAACTTCAATCATCTGACCTTTACAATGAGGAGAAAATTTTATCTTATAGAAAGAATTAACACTAATTTCTCCTATCAAAAATCATGATCCACAAATTTGGGGCCCATATCCACAATTACAGGGGTGCCCCCAGTTAATTCTGAGTGCTTTCTTTGCTGAAATTGTTGGAGCTAGGAAGTACTCCTTGTGCCAATTTGGTCAAAAAAAAATTGGGAGTTGCTTCCTTTCCTATTGCTGATCACTACGCCCAATCTTTGGCCTGCCAAAATTGATCTAGAGTTGTCTGTTTGTCAAAAAATGATCTAGAGGTGTTGATGTCCACAGGGCATCAGGAAATGGTTAACATTGTTTTGACTTTATCCCCTTTAAAAAAAATAGAATATTCTCCTTTACCTTTTACCAATCTCTTTTGGGAATCCATGGAATTCATCATAGTTGTCAAAGAGTTCATTCAACACCTTTTCATCAAGCCCATCAATCCAATCTACCTTGAACTTTGATTCCTCAAACTCTTTGGCAGCCACAACAACTTTTTCTTGTATCTCAATAATATCTTTTTCAGCCCATCGAGTTTCAAACCTTATGTTCATTAGCATGTCCAAGAGAGTCCCTTCAATTCCATCACCCTCTTTAAGTAGCTGCTCTAATCATTTACCCTAACTATCATTTATTTCTTGCAATGAACTCCATCATCCATTTTGAGGCAAATATTCAGTATAAACTTGTGTAACAATCCCATCAAATATACCTGTATGCTTCCTTATGTCATACTGAGCTTTGATGAGAGTTGCTTTGTGTTTAATAAGCACTTCAGATTTATAGGTAGTGATTCCAATAACCTTCTTAAGGTATTCAGGATCCTCATCACCTAGAATTCTCGACTGGATCAACATGTCTCTAGATGTTTTATCAATTAGTTTCAAATCCTTAAGATACTTCCTATACTTTTATTCTTCTCCCCACCATTATTTATTATTTTCTTCAATTTCACTAAGAAGAGTAAGAGCTTCTTCATATTGCTTGTATCCTTCCTCCAAAAGTTCTCCAATCTCCTTAAAATCGTCAAACGAGCTATCAAACCAAGTAGCCTTCTTTTTCATGGCACTCAACTCATACACCTTTTGACTCAATAACATAGGAACTTCAGTGGATGTTGGTTGTTCGACAATAGAAGTGGATAGTTCTTTCAAGAAACTTTTCATCTGTCCTACCTAGGCCTTAAGCTCATCCTTATCCTGTTTATCCTTGATCACCCTAGACTTGGTAGTGGTGTCCATGATATCAATGAGATTTATTTGTTGATTTCTAGTTTGTTTACCCAGATTGACAATGCTTACTTAATAATCTACAACTTGTAGCTCCCTATCATCCTTATCAGCCACTAGAGTGGCAATGGCAGCCACCAAGTCCCCGTCATCAGTGAGCCTTGTGGAGTGAATGGATCGGGGCTTCTTCTTAGGCTTTACTTTGTCCACTTCTTTGATTATGTCATCCCATGTCACTAGTTGAGACTGAACCTATTGTCTTTTTTCCAAATTTAACTTAAGCCATGTAGGGGATCTAGCTGAGTTGTTACCTGTTGAGTACCAGGAGGCATTGATGAAAGAGGTGTAGAGGAAATTGTTTCCACTGTTTGCTTAGAAGAAGTCTTATCCCGCTCTTCTTTTTCTTTCTGCAATCTCTCATGTTCCCTTTTCTCAATCTAAGCTTTTAATTCTACTATCTTTCTCATCTCTTCCTCTTTCTAGGCTGATGTAAGAAGTTGGGTCCACAAAAAGCTCAAAAGTAGAATTTTTTTGCTATTTTTCATAATTTTTCACTTGGACTGAAAATTTGATGCACTTACACAATGAATCTTTAAAAAAATCAATAATATGAAATTTTGAATTTTGAATCTAGTCTCCAAATATATAATTTATACAAATACCCAAATAATAGAAATTGAATTTTGATAGGGATGTATAAAAACCACTTTTTAAAAGTCTTTTTTTTACCATACCATGCACGTGTACGAACACCACTTTTTTACCCAAATAAAGGTATTTTGCTAATTCATTTTGGGGAAAGATAGCTAACAATATGAAGATTGATGAGGATATTTTTTTGTAATTTTTTTCTGAATATTTTTTTTATTGAATTTTTATTGGATTATTGTTTTTAAAAATCAACATGTACGGAAAACATAATTGGACCTAAACTAAAAAAAATTGGAATCTTTTTTCATTTTGTAGAGAATTATTTGAAGATTTATGCCATATAATTTTTTACAAGAAAATTAACCAAGAAAAAGTTATTAAAAAAAAAAAAAAAAGTCTGATATTTCAAGTTTATGGACTAGTTTTCTTAGAAATTAATTAAAAAATAGCAAATATAATCCAATTTTTAAAAAATATATATATTTGGAAACTAGACGACGTGTTCTCTAATGGGTTTTAATTTCATAGATTGATTCAGAAAAAAAGTCCATCAGCCATATTGCCAAAGTTTGATATTTCTATTGAACTTGCCTTAGTTTTTTAGTTGTAAGTCAAAGGCTAAGGCTCGGGTTACCAAGCCTTTCCCGAGCCTAAAACCAAGGCAACATGTGGGTTGGGGATTCAAATTTTTAAAAACACATACGCGTTTTTAAAAATACATACACGTTACAAAACGCATATGCGCTCCTTATTTGTTTGATTATTTAAAAAAGTAAATACTTTTTAGAAATGAATACACTTTTTAAAGCGTGTTTAGAATGCATACGCATTTTAAAAGCATACGTGTTTTGCGTTACAAAATGCATATGTGTTTTAAAATGCATACACATTTCTAAAAGGTTTTTTTTTTTTAAATAAATGACTTTCATGTGTTATAAAACGTGTACGCATTATATAATACGTACACATTATAACACCTATGTGTTTTTTAGTGCATACACATTTTTTCATGCTTCGGTACCCAAAGCATAACACATACGTTTTTTTTAATAATGCATACATGTTTTCTACAAGATTTGTTTTGGCCGAAACTTCCCCTCTTCGTGGACCCAACTTCTTGCTTTTACCCTTCTACACAACCTCCTCTTCATCTTTTAATCTATGCTTCTCCAACTCCATTGTACGAGCTTCCTCTTCAGCTACCTTATCTTTTCTAGCTTTCTCTTGTCATTCCAACTCTCGTGCATGGACTTCTTCTTCAACTACCTTTTGTGCTTCAGCAACTTTTTTGTCCCTAGCTAGCTCTTCATCCTTTTTTCTGGTTTTTCCAGCATTTCATGCTCTTTTCTCTGCTTTCATAGCCATCTCGAAGGCTTCCCTCTTTGAACCTAGTTTCTTCTTCTCCAACTTCTTCCCTCTCAAGATATTCTTCCCATTCTACTTTTATTTCACAAAGTGGAGTTTCTTTAGAGTCTGAGGGCACATGTGACTCTATCACATCAATCACATGGGGCCTCTCTTCTTGAACATCTATTGTTTCCGTAGTTAATGGTGCAGTAGGAGGGGTATCCTCAGTTTGCAAAGGCATAGTAGAAGGACCTTCATTAGTAGTTTCTTCCCTAGGGTACACAGTAGCTATGGGTGTAGCACCAAGACCTAAAATGACCCCTACAACAACAGCCTGATAAGTAACCTTAGACTTTTCTAAATATTTAGTAACCTTCTTCATTGAAATTTCTTCCTCTTTTGGGGTAGGTTCTTTTGTGGCTACAACACCCTTCTTCAACCTCTTATATTGTCTTGTTTTAGTGGAGGAAGTGGGCTCACTACTGGAATATTTCTTCCTTGAAGCCTTAACTTTTGGTTGTTTAAGATGGAGATTAATCCATTTTAGGATTCTATCAACAACTACCTATGAAACTTTATGGATATTGGTTTCCTCTTTCTCCATCCAATTGATTGGCTCCAAATCCTTGCTAGCCAGCCTATCCATTTCATACCAGGGATCAAGAGTGATCCCATCTTCAGTGGTGCCTTTTGGTATGTCATGTCCCCTTTAACCCGGAAGCCCTTCATTTAGGGAATGATCAACCTTTCATATCCCCTTCTTCTCACTTCAAATTGATCTTGCGGGTTTGCCCAAAATTCTTTGAGAAGTAGTTGATGGAGGGGAAACTATGAAGCATATAAACCATTCATCTTCCCCTTAGGATCAAAGTCCTTCCTAGATGTATGAAGCTTGAAAATCATGGACTGAAACTCCTTTATTGCCGATTTGGCTGCTATAGAGGAAGAACAAGAATAAAACCCCAATTGCATTGGGAATGAATGACAACCAACCTTATGCATTATAGAAAATTTCATGTTAACCTCAGTCACTTGATGTGAAAACTTCATCAAGATCCACCTCTCACCACAACACCTTGGTAGTTTGAAAGGGTGCTTGTCATATCCAAATAGTTTGAAATAGGTGGATTTGGGGTATTGGATAAACCAATATCCCCACTCTTCAATAAATTGCATTGCTTCCCATGACAGCCTAAATCCAACATCTCATGTGAGCTGATTAATGATAACATACAAAAATGCATCATTCACCCTTTTGAAGTGTCTTTTTATTGCCTTCAACTCCAGCTGGTCATAGTTGCTCCCACACTTTCTTCTAATATGGACCATCATCCATTGATCCCATAGTAGTTAACCTCAGAAACCATCCCATTCGTGTAGCACAATAGATCACATAGGAAGACATGTAGAATGTCTTGGTTTCCCTTACTTTCATCATTTGATCATGGATGTTGTCTAAAATTATTTGTCCCCATTCCAAATGTTATTTTCCATCTAGAATCAGTTGAATAAATGGGAACATCTAGTTCTCAAAGGCACGAGAATCTTCCTTTCCAAATACTCTTGCTAACAATGTGATCATTGTTATCTACTGAAATTCCACCCTTATCAAGTTGCAGAACTTGATACTTCAGAGAAACATGGGAACTTTTCCAGGTTGTGGGTCACCTAAAAAATAGAAAAGAACCTCTAGAGAAGGTTGGCTTCCTTTGTGCTATCAGTATCACCTAAACTACTGATTTTGTAAGGTAAAGGGAGAAGATTACTAAAGCAAAACAGAAATGGTAGGAACTAATCCCTATGGTGATACACCGAACTGACAAGAATCATGAAATAAAATAGATGAACATACCCCTAGAAAACTAATGATAGTTATTTCATTTACTCAACATAATTTTGTGAGCTTATGCATAATTCATGAAAAGTCTTAATCTACATATACATTTTAAGAAGGAAAGATGAATTTCACAACTTTAAAGTTCAAATGCAGATTTAGAAAACACAGTTCAAAACTTACATGATCTGAAAGAAAAATGAAAGTAGTATGAACACTAACACTGGTTTCCAAGGTAATCTCTGTATTTTATATTCCAAATTCCAAATGAGTTACAAAGCATACATCAGCTGAGAAAGGATTTGAGAAAAATCACTAACTCTCCAGAATGCATAATCCGAACTCTTTTACAAAGAGGCCAAAATTCCACTTTATACAACAAAAAACCCTCCCCAAAAGAATGTGTTGGCCCCTCCTTTAGGGTTTACCAAAAATATCCGCCTCCAGAAAGATCTTCCCTTAGATATTTTGAATCAAGTTACTTATGCATTAAATGTGTATCCCCGCCGTCCATGTCGGTGAAGGATCGCTCTAGGAATGTCCTCCAGATCTTTTGGAATAATTGCATTAACCTCTAGCCTCTATTTCCACCCTCAAACTTCCATCATAGCCGCCTTGAATGTGGTTTTTCTGATAATCATAAATGTCAATCTACCCCTAGCCTGTAGACACCACAACTATCATTATGACTTGAGGTTTTTTCCTTTCTGCCTTTTTCCTACTCAATATCTTTCTGCAAATTGACCATCTTCAAGAAGTAGCATCTGACCTACCCTATTAGATCTCTTCACAGATGACACCACTGGACACCGAATCGATCCATCATCCTTTGATCACAAAGAAGATCCATACCGCTCACATTTCGTTGATCTTCCACAGGGGTAGTCACAACAATCAAACAGTCAATGGTTCACCCTCAGCTTTCTCTGATTGGCTGAACACATGCCACTTAGGATTTCCAAGTGGTCAAAGGCTACTCAAACGTAATCGCATGTTAGTAAGACACTAGTCGTGTCTCCCCAATTATATTAGACTTCACAGCAACAGTCGGCATAGCATACAACTCTCGGCAAGAGTTCATAGCGAGTGGCCAGAGTCATATCGATATCCAAAATTGTCGCCCATATCATCACTATCAGCTAGACCTCATAGTGAGTCCTCAAGAGTCATATCATTGTACTCCACCGTTGGCAAAACATCTATATTCAGCAAGACATCGTTCAGTCGGTAGGAGGTCACAGCGGGTTCCCATCAGTTACACTGAAGAGTTAAATCATCAATGAGACTCCCTTTAGTTGGCAGGACATCACCTCGAAGCCATTCTATTGCCCCAAGCTTGAACCCTTTAATTTCGGCAAGACCTCATTCTTTCGGCCAAACATCTCCCCGAGCTCAGAACATTACACCAAAGACACCATTCTTTCGGTGAGACTCCGTTTGATCGGCAGGACTTCATAGTGAATAAGGGTTCTTTTCCCTAATGATAATCCCTTTTCGACAAGACCTCCCATAGTCGGCAAAAATTTTTAGTGAGGTCACAATCTTTTGGCGAGCTCAGACCATTTCGGGCAGACTCCACCCTGTCGGTGAGATATTATCCCGAACTCATTCCACTTTGGAGAGACCACCAGCAGTCGGTGGGACTTTTCCCGAAGCCCCCATCTTTCGGTGAGACTCCCATGTGTCGGTGAGACCTTACATTGACGTCAAAACATTACACCGAAGGCACCATCCTTCGGCGAGACCACCAACGGTCGGTGAGAGGTTACACCGATACCATTCCACTTCGGTGAGACCTCACCCCGTCGATGAGACACTACACTGAAGGCACAACCTTTCACCGAGACCACCATCTGTCGGTAGGACATCTCCCCTAGCGTAGATTATTTCCCTGACACTAACTTTGTGAACAAGGGTCAACGAGGCCTCTCAAGCGAGGAAATATATAAAAAATCATGGAGACTGAAATGTCTTAGCGACCTGGGTATTTCAAATGAATATAACACAACAACCAGTTGGCAAGACATCCGGCTGATCTTACCGACTTTCTTCTTTGAGGATTTTTATGCCAGATCTGAATGAGGCATACTTTCCAACATACCTCCTTGTGAAATAGCATCAGATGTATGATTTAACCTTGCAAAACAATGCCTCCATTTGGCCTTCATGAACACCTGAAACATAGATTGCCCTACCTGATTAAGCCCGCAGGTGAAAATCAGGTAACAATCATATCACAAATATCCTCAGAGAAATTAGACCTCTTAGGCTTAGGTGGCAACTTCTTTACTAATTTATTCTCTATCTTGAGCCACCTGTTATTACTGTTTCCTTCGATTTCCTTCTCACTGAGCCTCTAATTGCTGAAATACCTAGCCTACAATCCTTGGGGGTTGGCATAAGGAGGAGGATCAAAAACCATTCTAATCATCCCTAGAGTTAAATCAATGATCTAATTTCATTGAGAATCGATATAGTTCCTTTGATTCGGATTGTAGGTTTGTGCAGCAGTTAATATGAACTCTGGACATTGCACATCAATAGGGAAAGTAGCCACATGTGCCAACCTAAAATCAACGATCCTCTTGGCCCTTGGGGAAGCATCTTCTGAAAATTGTCATCATAAAATTGCTTCAAGTAAATGTGGCCCACAAGTGTATCAATAATCTTCACGACCTCATAACCAAATTTGGATGGTACTAGGGTCCCCTAGAACTTATACTTCATAGTAACAATAACTTGTTTTGGTTTTATCTTTTTAACCCTAGCTCCCTTTGATGTTCCTTCACCAGCTACTTCTTCCTCTGAATCAGATAATTGTTAATACCTACAATATTGACCATTATCAAAAAAAAAAGAAATGGAAGTAAATAGTTTAGCTTTGAAAGAATTCATATTAAATCCCATGCATTCAAGAAAAAATTTCATTTTACAAGTTAATCTAGTGTTTTCAGGTTTCAAGTTCGGGATAGAACCAAGACTTAATCATTTTAAGCCTAACGTTGAACTATGTCAAAATTCAGGATCAGGGA
Organism: Sequoia sempervirens; assembly: GCA_007258455.2. NCBI lineage: Eukaryota > Viridiplantae > Streptophyta > Pinopsida > Cupressales > Cupressaceae > Sequoia > Sequoia sempervirens. Next base: position 176,090 of record VDFB02042760.1, read on the forward strand.
ATACCTTGAACATAACCCCAATATAACACCCTTTCAATAGTATCAAAAGTCGAAATCAGGTTTAAAATCAACATCAACACCAGTAGTGGTGAAAAGACTTTAGTTTTGTTCCAAGATCTGATCTTGCAATGTGTTTGAAAATCAGGATCGAGGAATGGCTTGGCACTGACACTCTACGAACAGGATCAGTTGAGGGATCACTCTAAGTTCTAATCTTGATTAGCTATTGGGCATCAGAATCGAGATATTGTTTGAGTGATGTCCCAAGTCCTGATCCTGATAACATATCAAGAGTCAGAATTGAATATTGTTTGAGACCGAACCTTTGGAATATAATTGGGGATGGGTAAACTCTGGGTTCCGATCTTGATGTTGTGTCAAAAATCAGAACCAGGATGACACCAAATAATGGATCTTAAAACTGTGTCAAGGGTTTAGGGTATGTCTGAAATCTGATCTCGATGACAAAGCGGGAATCAAAATCGGGGCATGAGTTGGTACCAGATGAAAACTTTTTAACTTACTTAGGAAACTACCCAAACCCCGATACTAATGAAACATCAAAAATTGGAATCAAGATAAAGAAAGGACTTGGACCCAGGTGGTGATAAAAGGCCACAATGTAGCTCTGAATCTTGATTTTGAAAGAGGTGTGAGAATCAGGATTGAGACAATCAACGAATACGAAGGAAAAATAAATCTAACAGTATCCTTAATCATGCCTTTATGATCGAGATTCGAGAAACTCTCAATTTGTAACAGTCAAAACTTCTGAATTTTTTCAAATTTGACACAAACTTGACCAAGCAGTATGGAAACCCTAGGTAAACTAGGGCACGATAGGAACAAAAAACTCGCGAATGAAACATAAAACCAAACACAACAAAAACAAAAATGAACAAAACCCAAAAAAAACAAGAAGGAAAACAAACCAAATGGTTCTAGGAAAAATAAAAATGCACCAAAAGGGTGCCGAGAAAATAGAAAACAAACCAGAAAGAATGAGAAACAAAAGAAAACAAGAAACAAGACACACAAACCAATGGGAAAAACAAACACACTAACGAGAAACAAATAATAAAACAAAAGAGAAGACTCATACCTCACAAAATACAATGGAAAATCCAACCTCACAATGAGAAATTGAAGCTTGAACTCAATCTCCAACCCTTTTCTTTGCTTTGGTTTAGTCTGTTGAAACACAAGAGCAATAATGAGCAAAAACTAAGTAGCAACTAGAATAAGAACTCGTTCATGTGTGCAAATAGGTGAACATTAATGCAAGTTTGCTCGGGCCTCAGGATTTGGGTGAAGGTCATAAATGAACTATTGCGAGAGTAGAAGGTAAGTGAGAGTTGGGATCAAGAAGGGACACGGCACTGAAACCTTCAATGAGTGCAAAGTTCTAGCAAAGGTCCAAAATCTGAACCCCAACAAACAAAGACAAACGCAAGAATTGGGATCGGGATGAAACACTGAACAAGAACTTTGGAAAATTTATTGGTTTAGCTTCCGGTCCAATGTCTGATTCTAAAACACACAAAGGGAGTTGGAAATCAAAATCGGGATGAAGACAGGAACAACTTTGGAAAAGTTCTTAGTTCTAGTTTTGGTCTAATGTCTGATTCCGACACAAAAAAACACACAAGGAAGAAAAGTGGAGGTCGGGATTGGGACAAAAACAAGAACTAGAACTTTTAAATGTAACAGGTGCCAACAATAGTCTGAAACCCGAACCCGACAGAAAAAGGAAAACAAGGACTTAGGAGAAAAAGACAACTCCCAAAGCCTGAACAAGAACACCAAAGACAAAAACAACAAAAGGGGAACCCATTTTGGCTAAAATGGGGTGGTTATGCAAGGCATAATAGGTTGTTCATTCATCATTCCTTTCATACTTTTATTCATTTCAAGGTTTAATTACCAAAATAGGGTTTGACCAAGGCAAACCACCATTCACCTAGCAAACAACATTTCTCTCTCTTGATGTGTGATTGTAGATTTTAGGTGGAAGATCTATTGAAGAACAAAAATTTCAAAGTTGTCACCATTCTTGCAAAATCAAAAAAATTGACCTACATGATTCATTTCTAGCTTTCCAACTATGAGATTAAGGAAATTGGGAGTGCATACATAGGAGAACAGAACCCAAAAACAAATTTTTAGGAGCCCTAGCCAGGGCTCATTCACCATAGGGCGAATGATTCCTTAGTTAGCCTTGGAAATATACTTTTTGCAAAAGGTACACAACGTTTATTCCTTCCAGATCCTCCCTAAAGTCTATAGGTTCCATCAGTTTTATTTTTAAGCTTCTAAATGCACTTTATTGATCACAATTTGGAGTTTATTTGTTATTTTTAATCTTTCTCCCCAAAGTGATATATGACTCATACCCCCATCCTAGCATAAAAGGGAAATTTGCAAATTCACACTTTGACTTGATTCACCATGAGATTGATAGTAATTTCATTTTTTGGATCTCATAATTTCCTAATCAAAGTAGAAAAGTGGGACCCCTTTTCCCTCTTTGGATCGACTTTTCTATTTTGGGAAACTTCACTTATCCTATTTTTCTAAGTTTCATTTTCGTGAACCCCACCTTGTACAACAACATTTTGAAAATTGGAGTTATTTTAACCCTCTAGATCTAAGTTTTGTAATAGATTGGATTATGTTTGCATTAGTTGTATTACATTTAGGGTTCTTTAAATATTACATTAGCTTGCATTGCATATAGGGGTTTAAATTTTCATTTTGCATTGTTTAAATATAAAAAAATTCAAAACTTTGTATGAATATTACATTGATTTTGCATAGTGTTTGCATATTAGTGTACTTTTCATCATTCATATTCAAAAAATTGAGTCAAAATTGCATTTCAAAAAGTGTCATATAGTTCATCATTTTCCATTAATTTTACTTGCATTAGGTCATCAAATTCTAGAAAAATTTGTTACAAAAATACCAGTCTGAGACCTGGAATAGAGAACACATCTAATCACTCAAAAATTACATTTTTCAATTTTAAAAAACCCTATACCAAGACCCATTTTCCCTTGGGAGAATGATTCCTTGGAGGCCTACAAAAACCAACTTTTTTGAGCTTTTTTGTGGTTTTTTGCACTTCCTAGGCTTGTTGGTAACCTACAGTACTAGTTTGGAAAGTTTCAAAAAAAATTGTTCTATGCATCTAGGTCTAAACATCCATTTAGTGTAGTCATTTTTAAAATAATTCCAAAATCATTTCAATAGGAAAAAAAATTATCAGATCTATTAGAAAATTGTTTACATTTTGAAGCATTGCATAAGTTGGATAGATTACTTCTCATTTTTTGCATAAATAAAAGCATGTTTCCTTTTCAAACATTTGGTGTTCATGGAGTGTCACATTGATTTTATGATTCTATTTTCCCTACTCATGAGCATAATCCAAGAAAATAAAATAAAACCTTTCACAAGCATGTTAGCTACCCTCCTAATATCTATCAAATTTGTAAGAATGTCATAACACAAGAGGATGCAAACATGGACAATCATGACAATCATAATTATTCTTCTCCCAATACCTCTCCTATTAGTGATGAAGGTATCTTGGTGAAAGAAGATACAATTATTAAGAATCATGAAAGTCTTGTTTGTCCCTCTCCTCCTCCCCCTTGGGAAGATATAATGACACAAGAAGATGATATCATTGACACATTTTTTAACATTACTTTACCTAGTCTCCATTCATCTCCCAACACCTCCCCTACTTGTGAGAATGCTTTAGTGAAAGAGGATGCAATCATGGAAAATCATAACAATCACATTTTTCCTTCTACCAAAATCCCTCCTATTCGTGAAGAGGATATTTTGGTGTTAAGAGATCCAATTATTGAGAGTTATAACATTGTTTCTCTCTTTCCTAATGTCCTTAAAATTTGGAAAGATCTATTTGAACGAAAGGACCCAATCATTTTTTTTTATTTTTTTTAGACTGCACGAATCGGGTAGCACGACCCCCTATAAACTGCAGTGCACCGGTAAACTTTTTAATGTGACCGGTGGCACTGGCGTGACACGCCCTCCGGTACCACGGGACGGGGGGAGACTAAAACTCGTGACCAGCAGAGCCGCAACGGAATTACTTAGCCAACCGAGCTAGGGCCCCCGCCCTGAAAGGACCCAATCATTGGTAAGCAATAAAATCATAGTTATTCTTCTCTTGATGCTTCCCTTACTTGTGATGAAGCTATCTTACAAAATCCAACCATATAATGTGATCAACATTTTGTTTGCTCCTCTCCTAAAAGCTCTCCTACTAGGCAAGATATCATGGTGCAATAAAATCATAGAATTGACACATATCTTTCAAACAATAGTAGTGTGGCTTCCTTAGATGAAGATGATGAAGTGACATTAGATTCCCCTTTGCTAAGAAATCATGAAAATAAGTATAAGTTTTTTGAGGTTATGAACATTAGGACTCCCTCAAGTCCTCTAATTCTTAGACCTCCTACAAATCCTTTAATTATTGGACCCCCTAAGCCTGAACTTATCATTTATCCACCCTCACAACAACCACAAGTTCAAAATAAACCCATGGTTATCTTAGAACTGTTGAGAAAATGTGTCTCAACCTTGCAATTATATATGATTTATTCTTGATAGGATATATATAGATATATGTTTCCTAGTTACACTGATAGGTGTATACAATGGCAACACGGAGCGAAATGTAATTGTGTTAACTTTTTTAGGAAACTTCTAGAATGGCCAACATACATTAAATAAATGATATATTGTAAATCCAAACGGTTCATTATTAGGTTTTAGATTTAATGGTGGATATTTTGTTGGCTCGTCTTGCCCTAGAATGTAACTCTATTTTATGAGGGTGTTGTATTACGACTGCAGTAGGTAGAGATTGTGATGATTTGTGAGATTCTGATAGTGGTTGCTTTGTCTCTTGATCTCTGAGTGGTGATACTCCTATGAGAGGCTTGCTTTGCAAGTATATTGTAATCTTTGTGATTTATTGAATAATATATTGGGCGACTTTTGGAGTGTGGGGTTTTTCTCCCAAAAGGGTTTTCCCCACGTAAATCACCGTGTCATGGTATGCATGATATTTATGTTTATTCCTATTTAAGTCTCTGTAATTATTAAATATATGTAAAAGTTTTACATTTTTCTCCTCTTAATATTAGTGTAGGAAGTTGTTTTGCTACCTTAGCTTCCTTACAAGTGGTATCAAAGCTTGATCACCTTTGGTTTCAGTGTGGGTTGTTGGGTTTTTTGAACTAATCCAAATTTGAGTGGGAACTTGTGTAGAAGACACTTTGTGATCTTGTTGTAGGAATTTGAAGATGGTAAGTTCGTCAGGGAGAATAGAGGTGGAGAAATTTTTTGGAAATAATTTTGAGATGTGGAAGCTAAAGATGGAGAATCTATTGATAGACCAAGATATGTGGGATGATGTTGATGAGAATGTTTCAAGGCCTTCAAATCCTACTTAGGTTGATCAATATGATGTTATGGACCATAAAGCCAAGGATTTAATCAGATTTTGCTTGATAAACTATGTTTTAATTAATGTCCATGAAGAGACCTCTGCACAAAAACTATGGAAGAAGCATGGTGAGATGTATCAAGCAAAATCTTTAG
>VDFB02042761.1:0-26081 GCA_007258455.2 Sequoia sempervirens
TTGTGTGTATTTTTGTTGGTGTTTTATCTCTTTTTTGTTCTTTCTCTCTTTCTTGATTTGTTCCTTTCTTGTTGTCATTTAGATCGCTCTCATATTTCTTCTTTCTTTAATTTCTCTTTCTTCCCCTTTTTATCTTCACTTTTTACCTTCGATTTATTATTTCTCCCTTTTATGTCTCTCTTTCTCCATATATTTATCTTTGTGCTTTTTGTCTCACTTCTTTCCTTTTACCTCTCCCCTCTTTCTTTTCTCTCTCTATTCTTCTATATATGTTTTTGGTTATTCTATCATTTTTTATTGACCTCTCTATTTATTTCTATTTTTAATTCTCTTCTTTGTAGCTTTCATTTTATCTTTTTTTCTTTCCTTTTACTCTTTTTCTTACTTTATCTATTTAATCTTTTTTTGAAGAAGGGGTAAAAATTTTATTCAATCAGAACCAAAGTACAAAGCAAAGGCCAAAGGCCCAGCAAAAAGAACACCACTAGTCCAACTGGCAACACCACTACCTATTCATGTCCTCCACTAATAACCTCTCCAGGGTCTCAAGATAATTAGAAGAGAGCTCTTCCTTTCCACTGATATCCCAACCATCCACATTCTCAGAGGCCCACTTCGCTAGACAATCAGCTGCTTTGTTCCACTCTCTAGGGATATGACAAAAGGAGATAGAGTCCAAGGAGCTGCAAAGACTCAAAATCTGTCTGCCCACAGAAGCCAATTGCCAACTAACATCATCCAACCTTTGGTTGTTCAACAAATCCACAACAATCTGAGAATCTGACTCACAAATGATCTTCCTCCAGCCTAAAGAGCAACCACGTTCAATAGCAATCTTAATAGCAAGGGCCTCCATCAAATTATTAGAATGCTTCCCTTTGTAACTAGAGAAGACAAAAACCACCTCACCATCATTACCCCTACCAATACCCCCCACACCAGCATGACCAGGATTCCCACGAGAAGAACCATCAGTATTAATCTTTAGGACCCCCACCGGGGGAGGCATCCACTTCCCATCACGACAAACTCGTTTCCGAACCTGACGGGGCCTTCTACCAGCAAAGCAACCCTGGCTGCTCTCCCCCAAGCTCAAATTCCGCACAATATCAAGATCACCAGGATCAAGATTTTCAGACATGTCACACTTAGCCGAAATAGTCTCTTGAATCCTGCTAATTATCTTCTTCCACAATTGAAGATTTCCAAGATTGGAACCACAAAAAACTCTACGGTTCCTCTCCAACCAAAGGTTCCAAAGAATGAAAATAGGCCCAATAGACCAGGCCACCTGAAGGAAAGGAGTCTTTGCTGGTGGTCTACCCAAACTTTCCCAAAAGTCAATCAAGGAGGTAGCATGAATACACCCATGATGCCAAGCTTCCCACCATCTGTGCCATAACTCTCTAGAGTAAGGGCAAAGAAAGAACAAGTGGGAGGTACACTCCTCACTGTGAGAACAAAGAAGGCAAATAGAGGGTCCCTGAAAGCCACGTTTGCAAAGATTTTCCCAAGTGAGGCACTTCCTCTGAGCAACCAACCATAAGAAAAAATTGCATTTGGGCCAAGAGAAGTTGTCCCAAACCTTCTTCCACCAGTGCACCTCAGCAGGACCAAATAAGTTCCTGTCAAGCATAGCATAGCCTTGGGCAACAATAAATTTACCTTTTGGACTAGGATTCCAAGCCAGAACATCCCTCCCATCAAGGGAGTTGCAAAGCCTAGCCTCCAAAACTCTAGAAAGAACAACACGATCCTCATCAGAACCACCCACGGGCCACTCCTGTGGGTCCTTCCAACAAGCCACCACAGCCTGCCCAATACGCTTGACAGTTTTAAAATGCTCCACCTTAATCCACCCGGCCTCAGAAAAAATATGGCAAAGAGGCTGAAGCTGAGGAAAACTAGAGAGAATGGGAGGGTGGCCATCCCAAGAGTCCTGCCAAAACAAAACATCAGAGCCTCTATTACAGATCCAAAAGAGGCCCTCCTTAATCAGCTGAGCACCCTTCTTAAGGGTATCCCAAATACAAGAACCTTTACCCAGCAAAGGAAGGCGTGGCACATCGAGGCAATCAGCACCAGGTAGATACTTGTGGGTTAGAATCTTAGCCCAATCCTGATCTTGATTGTTACACCACCTCCAATACAGCTTGGCAGCCAAGGCAGTGACAGCAAGAGCCATAGACCTAAGACCAAGGCCCCCAGCATGCTTCGGCCTGCAAACAGACTCCCACTTGACCAAGCTCCATTTTGAGGAAAGAAGGTTGCCAGACCAGAGAAATTGCCGAGACAAAGCATCAAATTCCCGCACAAAGGTGGACGGGGGAACTTGCACACAACACCTATAAATGGGGAGAGACTGCACTACAGTCTTAAGAAGAATCACTCTCCCAGCAGAAGATAGCCATCTGTAAGTCCAATGGCTCACCCTACTTCGAAATTTATCCAAAATTCCCTGCCAATAATCTCTTCGCTGTCCTCCCAAAGCCAAAGGGATCCCTAGGTACATCAAGGGAAGAGAACCGATCTGAAATCTAAGGATCCTAGCAATCCTGCTCTGAATAAGCCGAGGAGTATTAAAAAAGTAAATGGAAGATTTATCATCATTAATACACTGACCAGACGCCTTCAGATAGATGTCTAAGGCATGCCTGAAGTTCACCGCCTCACTAATTCTAGCCAAGCCCATTAGCCCAGTATCATCCACAAACTGGAGATGAGAGTAGGGAGGGAGAAGGTTGTTCCAGCTCCAACCATGGATAAGACCCTGTCTCACCTGAGATTTAATAAATCTTCCAAGACCCTCTGCCATGATAATGAATAAGTAGGGGGATAAAGGATCCCCTTGCCGGAGTCCCCGAGAAGCACTGAACAAATCTGAAGGTTCGCCATTAATGAGAACAGAGAATGAGGCAGAGGTCACACAACTCAGAACCCAGTTCACCCATTCCTCAGCAAAGCCAAAAGCCAGGAGAGTTTTCTGTAAGAACTCCCAGCTCACCCGATCATAAGCTTTAGACATATCAAGCTTAATAAACATAGCCTTCTCCTTAGAGTTAGCCATAGAATGGATAGCTTCCATGGCTATCACAACACCATCCAGAATTTGTCTCCCTTCAACAAAACCACCCTGCTCAGCCGAGATCAAAGAACTAAGGAGTGGTTTGAGTCTCTCAGCAATCAGTTTGGTGATGATCTTGTAAACAACGTTACATAACGCAATAGGCCTGAATTGAGCTAACCGGTCAGCTCCTTCCAACTTAGGTATGAGGGCCAAGAAGGTAGAATTCATAGACTTGAGCATTTGTTTGTTCCTAAGTGATTCCTGAACCACCTCCAGGAGATCAAACTTTATAATTTCCCAGAACTCTTGAAAAAACTCAATCGGAAACCCATCCAGACCAGGGGCCTTACCTTTTTTCATGTTAAAAACCACTTTCTCCAACTCAGGTAACAAGATAGGACATAAGAGAGTCCCATTCATCTCAGCAGAGACTAGGTGGGGAATACAATCCATGATGGCCTGCTCCTCAGCCCCAGCAACAAGATTCTCCTTAGCAAAGAGGTTTGAAAAATAATTGACTGCCTCCCTGGAAATATCGGCATAGGCCGAGATTTGAACCCCATCCTGAGAAATAAGAGAGGAGATAGAATTTCCATGTCTTCGAGCCTTTACTGAATTATGGAAGAATGCAGTGTTCCTATCCCCCTCCTGAAGCCAATCAATACGAGATTTCTGCTTCCAGAAGATCTCTTCCCGGAGTTCCCACTCTTCTAAACTCTTAAGGGCCAAGGACTCAGCCATACTCAGGGCAGAGGTCAACCCTTGATCCCGAATCTGACGAGTGATAGAATCCAACTTGGACTGGGCATCCAACTTCTGAGCTTGAAGGTTCCCAAAATGCTGTTTATTCCATCTCTTGAGCTTGAACTTCACATGTTGGAGCCTCTTACTAAAAGTAAACATGGCTGTCCCATGGGAAGGCATCCCCTCCTGCCACCAATCCCACATAAGATCATGCAACGACTGATCTCTTAACCACATCAACTGAAATTTGAAAGAGGGATTCTTGGTGACACCATAGACAGTGACTGAGAGCTTGATAGGCCAATGATCCGAGCCCCTCCAATCAAGAATTTCTGAACTGGTAATCAACCTACTATTCAACCAATAGCAGGAGACAAGAAATCTATCAAGCCTCTCTGAGATAGCCTCAGCACCACATCTCCTATTATTCCATGTAAAGACACCATTGGTTGGCTTCACATCAATGAGGTTCAAGGACCCAATCATATCCCTAAGTAAATTTGCAGAAGGGTCCAGCCTGGCTAAACCACCCCGTTTTTCATCCAATCCAGTAACAGCATTAAAATCACCAGCCATAATCCATGGAAGAAATGGGTCCAAGGCACGGATGAATTGAATGTGGGCCCAGAGATTAGACTTACCTGATAGATCAGTTGGAGCATAAATATTGGATAAAAGACATCTCTCTCCAGTCGCGAAGCAAGAGGCAACTAGAGAAATGGAAGACCGGCTAGACATCCACCATAAGGGGGAGACTTTCCTAGGGTTCCAGAAGCAAGCCACCCCCCCTGCATTATTCAGAGCACCCACCCCCTGCCAATTGCCTTGGGGCCAGATACGCGAAGCACAATTCGCCAAACCATCAACAGTAAGCTTGGTTTCCTGAATGAAAACCACATCAGGTGACTGCAATTCAATTAATCTACGAACAGCCTTTTGTCTAGGGATGCTGTTCAACCCCCTTACATTCCAAGATAAAACAATCATTTATGAGGGTGGGAAAAATGGGAATCAATGGGTTTCACAGACCCAGACTCGACCAAAGTATCACCCATCATCTTAACCTTCTCTTGATCAGTTTTCCTTCCACTCTTTGACGGTTTATCAAGAGGCCCCTTCTTAAAGGCTTTCTGATGTAAACCTAAAACCAGAGGAGCTTTGTTACCCTTTACAGAATCAGAGGCCCCCTTAGGAGTAGGGGGATCATGGGCCACTACTACCGGGCCCTTCGGAATCTGTGACCCCTGGAGAACCCCGAAATCCTGAGCTTGAGAAGGCAGATCCGTTGCCATCTGATCTACTTGGTGGACCTCTGAAGATAAAATCTGATCCTCTTTCCTTGCATTCTCATCCGGACCTTCATGCAACTCCTTGGCCCCAGAAGAGAGTTCAGCGGGAATACCTTCCTCCTGGACTAGATCATCAAGAATATCAAACTTGTTAAAAGTACCTTCATTCTGTCTATCTAGCCAAGTTCGCTTCTTTCCCTTGCCTCTGTTACGGGACTTTACTGGAATAAAACCCTCATTATCCACAGATTCATTAGACATCGGATCCTTTCCCTTGTCCCCCCTAGGAGGCCCAGAGGCAGCCAAGGGGGGGTTTAAATCTAGGGCATTTGCGGTGTAAATGACCATATTCATGACAAATTCTGCATCTAAAAGGTAGGGTCTCATAATCCAGCTGTTGGATCCAAGAAGAGGAACCCAAGCGGATTTCCATAGAGTCTGGTAACGGATTATTCAAATCAACTTCAACGCAAATGCGAGCAAAAGAAATTACCTTACGATCTTGAGTTTGTGAAGCAGATCCCACAGGTATTCCGAGCAGAAGAGAGATCGAGTGGAGAATATCCTCCCTCCAGAATTCCAACAGAAGCCTCGGCAAACGGACCCACACAGGAACTCGCGAGGGGATCTCTTCAGCGGAGTTGAAGCCCACGTGCCAAGGCTTGATGAATAGCCCAACCTGGTTAAAGAAATAAGGGCCACCTTCAAAAGCCCTATTCCTATCCGACATGCTTGAAAAAATAACCAAAAAGTAGTTATTAGCTGCCAAAATGATCTCCATGTCACCTTCAGGGTTCCAAACCCGACGTGCCCAGGAATCCAACACGGGTAGAGATAGACGAAGGCCCAAAAATTTGCAAATTAGTGCATGATTACACCAATAATCAACATCTTCAGAAACTTGTTCAGGTTGAATGACCAAAATCGGACGATCCTCAGATCTCTCCAGACATCCATTTACTTTTTTAATTCGTAACCTCCCTTGTGAAGAAGAAACGCCATCCCCAGATTGGGGTTTACCCAGCTGATCCGTAACACCAGCATGCAACGAAGAAGATGGCTCCACCCTCTCCAAACCCCCATGAGAAGCCTGAGACAAGGACAAACCCCGATTCTCCATGGACCAAAAAGCATGAACCTCACAAAAAAATAGAGAGAGAGAGGCGAGGCAAGAGGCCCACAGCCTCAGAACTGAACACCCTACCCACAGGAAAAACGCAGAACAGAAAACAGGAAACAGAAACCGTCAAAGATCAAAACAATGGTCGCACCCCCGCCGACCTCGCGCGAACACCACCAAAGACCCAGGCAGCGAGGAGCAGCGCACAAAAGGCGGGGCCCTGTGCTTCAGCCCGCAGCTGCCTAGCATCCATCGAGAATCAACCCTAATGCTCTTATCTATTTAATCTTTCAATGTAATGCCATTTCTTCATTAATTTATCTATCATTATTTAATCCATGTTTTTTTTCCACTTCTTTGTTTATTCTCTCTTACTTTGAATTACTTTGGTATTGTATATATTTATCTCATTCTATTACTTTATTTTTTTGTCTTGATTTTTAATATTACCTCTTTTTTTTCTTATATTACTTTTTTCATTCATATATTTTATATTTCATTTGTTTCTCTCTTATTTATTTTCCCCATTTTCTATTTGTCTCTTTTTTTGTGTGCGTATCTCTCTCTTACCTTGCATATGCACCTTTCGCTTTATTTCTTATTACTTTTATTTATGTTTTTTTTCAATATATATTTATCTTGATTTATCTTTATTTTTGTCTCTTTCTTTCTCTTTAAAATTGTCTTTCTTTTTATGAACTTTTTATTTCTCTTCAACTCCTTTTTTAATTACCTTCACTATGTAATTATTCATCTTTACATCTCTCTCTCTCTCTCTCTCTCTCTCTCTCTCTATCTCTCTTGACATTCTATGCTTGAGAAGTCCATAACTATTTATCATCAGAATGTAAGACCCCTTGCAAGCTATTGCATATATCCCAAGGGGAATAGTCTTGCCCTATCCTGACACCCCTTCCTGACCCCAACTTGGCATAATGTAAGACTAGGGTAAGGTGGGTTAGGTGTTGGGCTGTGTTGCGAGAATACCCCTAAGTCAAAAAAAATGAAGAAAAAGAAGTCCATACCTTTTTATCATCAGAATGTAAGACTATTTGCGGACTATTGCATATATCCTCAAGGGAGTAGTCTCGCCTCAACGTGACACCCCTTCTCGACCCTAACTTGGCAAGAAACCTATACCATTTATTGTGAACTCTTAGAGCTTGGATTTGGGATCAATAGGACCTTAGCATTATGTACCCTGAACAAGAAACATATACCCTATACCATAAATCCTTGGGCCATTGACATTGAACCCCATCCCTAAAGCCTTAACTTTAGACACTAGGATGTGGACACTATAGCCTTTAGAACTAGGTCATAAGAAATTGTCCCTCAAATCGTAGACTATGTGCCCTTATATTGTGTCCCTTGATCCTTCACCTTGGAATCCAAGACTTCTTGAGCATTACAGCTTGAACACTTGATCTTGGGCCTTATAATTTGGACTATAGAATGAAAGCTCACGGACCATATAGATCAAATCCTTGAAGCCAAACCTTGTTTCTAGACAAATGATCCTAAAACCTTTTACCTTGGAAGTTGGATCCTAAACCCTAGAACCTTAACTTTAGACCCATGAACACTATATGTTCTAGTTTGGATTCATGGACCATGGACTTTAGATCAAGGAATTGTTATTGAATATTGTGATCCCTTAGACTCTAGACTTTAGACAATTGGACCTCACATCTTAGGGCAAGAAACCTTTGTCCTGTGCCTTTGACCATGAACACTAGACCATAGGCCCTAGATCTTTGACACAAGACCTCAGATTGTGGATGGTAGACCCATGGAACCTAGGCCTCAAATCTGAGAGCTTAGACCTTGGACCCTATGATCTCTTTCTATCCCTATTATTCTTTTCTTTCATTCCCTATTTTTTTTAGTGTATTTATTTGTCTTTATTGTTTTCCCTTTATTTTCAAGTTTAGATCTCTCTAGATCTTTTTACCCATCTCATTCTTTTTCTTTTTCGTGTTTCTCTATCTCTCATTCTTTTATTATTTCTTTATTTCTATTATTTGGTGCTCTCTCTTTCTACTTCAATCTCTATATTTCTTGGAACCTTTTTTTTCTTTCTTATATTTTTTCCCTCTTGACCTTTATTTATTTTTATCCCTACTATGCCTTTCATTCATTCCCTCTAGTTTTGAAGTGTATTTCTTTGTTCGTCTTATTCTCTTTTTATCTCATAGTTTAGATCTCTTTAGATCTATTTTCCTTTCCCATTCTTTTCCTTGTTGATGTTTCTCTATCTCTCTTTCTTTTATTATTATTTTATTTCTATTATTTGATGCTCTCTATATGTGCTTCTATCTCTCTTTATTTCTATTTTCCTTCCAGTCTATATTTTTTTTGCTTAACCTTTTTTGTCTTTATCTCTCTCTTTATAATTATCTTTTGTTTATCCCTTCTTTCTTACTACTTATTTCTATCTTCAATTCCATTTTTCATTACAAATGTTCACTATTGCTTTTATTCCTTTGTTGGTGTTTCTCTTTCTTTTATTCTTTCTATTTTTTCTTGATTTGTTTACTTCTTCATTTTTCTATCTTTTTGTCACTTTCCTTCTATCTTTTTTCTTTTTCGTTTCCTTTCTTTTTCTTTTTTTCTCTCTCCTTCCTTTTCCTTTCTTTTTTTTTCATTATTTTTCATTTTTCTCAAATTTTACTTTTCTTTTTTATATTAGTCATTCCACTATTTGTTCTTTTATTATTTCTATCTTTCTTGCTTTGTTTCTTTCTTCCATTTTTTGACTTTTTGTCACTTTCCTTCTCTCTTTTCTCTTTCTTTCTTTTTCTTTCTTCTTTGTTATTTTTATTTCTCTCACATTTTACTTTCCTTCTATATATTGTTATTTTTGTTTTATTTTTATCATTATTTTCAGCGTACCTCTCTTCAATCTTTCACACCCTTTTTTCTCTTCTCTCGTCTTTTTTTCCTATTAAGTCTTTTGTTTCCCTCTCTCTCTCTCTCTCCCTCTTTTGCTTTGTTGGTGTTTTTCTCTTTTTTGTTCTCTTTTTCTTGCTTTGTTTGTTTCTTGGTGTTTATCTCATTCTTTGTTTTACTACATTTTTTCTTGTCTCCAACTCTTTTAATATTACCTCTCATTTTTCCTTTTCTCTTTGTTTACTTTTTTCATTCATTCATCTATATATATATATATATATATATATATATATATTATTTTTTCATTTTTCCTTTTCTCTCCCTCTCTCCCTCTCTTGCTTGGTGTTTTGTCTCTTTTTGTTCTCCCTCTTTCTTGTTTTGTTTGTTTCTTGGTGTTTATCCCATTCTTTGTTTTATTACATTTTTTCTTGTCTCCAGCTCTTTTAATATTACCTCTCATTTTTCCTTTTCTTTTTGTTTAATTTTTTCATTCATTCATCTTTATATATATATATATATATATTCATTTTATTCCCTTGGCTCCATCTATATCTGTAATGCCCCGCCATGCAACCCTAGAGGAAGTTGCAATTTACTACTCAAACATACTATTTTTTTTTTGTTTAAGTACAAATAACATGCAAGACCACTGTCCATTGCCAACAACCTCTAAGGTTACGAGACTGAGATTACTTAAAACCCGATCAAGAAACATGAATTAAAAACATAACATTTCATTAGTTAACAAATTAAACACTGATACATTTCATACATGATAAAAATTACATCAAAGGCATAAGAGATACCACTTGATCTCAATAATGTACTTTACAATAAGATTACAATACTCATTCCCTGAATGAGGTAATTCCAAAATACAAGGTTACAATTTACAACTTCCACCTCGATACAAAGAGGGGTATTAATTTACATTAAGACTGAAAGAATAAAGCATGAAGGACTGGATCCCACGAGCTCTCCAACTGGAAATCTCATCCACACGAACAAAAAGACGACCCAACGGATTAAGGTGCATGTTCCACACAACCATGTGATACCCAAAGGCTCACCCCCCGTGCTAGGAGATAGTAACAAGGAATTCCTAGGCAAGACCATCCACCACTAGACACAGGATAACTAACACTGACACAACCAATCACATGAATCATACAACCATAAGAATAACACAAGTACAACTCCAACAATCACTGACACAGGTCACATTGCTTCCAGAAATAAAGCAGATCGAGTATGATAAGAAGACCATACACATAAAACCAAATACCAATTGTTGTTGTAGAAAGAGTGTCATCACACAACTCATCATGGGATCTCCTTTGGGAATCTTCCTAGGCTTTGGCCCCCACTATGGGTTGTCCTGGTGGCCTCTACCGAATCCCGGCACCCATACTCACTCATGTGGAATCAAATACCTTTCGTAAGGACAAGATAGATGATCTTGCCATTCCAGGCCTTCTCGACTCATCCCGAGTCTATACAAGCCCTTGCGTCCATGAGCGAGGCTCAATTATCTTAATTAGTGTGAAATACTACCTAACTTCTAAGTACATTAATTTAGTTATCACTTGATTAAACCACTTCTGAAGGTTTCCCAGTTTACCTCTTTGGGCTCTAGCCCCTAACAAAAGCCACTCTTCTACTTGACAACATACCAATCCAAAACCAATCACATAGGGTGTCAAAGGGCATACAACAAGATAAAACCACTCCAACTCTAGGAGGAACACAAAATGAAAACTCACTCCAAACACTGGAGGCAACAAAGGACATACTCCATTCCTTCCAAAAGGAGGCATAAACCATATAAACCATACAAAGGAGGCACAAACCATCCCCGTTCGTGAGAATCGGGTAAAACCACATGATACAACCAAATGCCATAGCCAAGGCAATACAACGGTTGACTACATAATGACAACCCATACAAATAAATGAATCCCCATCTGGAAGACTTACATAAACGAATCACTCCAAAAAGAACAAACAATTCAACCAAAGAGTTCCCTAGCCTCTGGAAGCAAAACTCAGAACTACCAAAGTACTCTCATAAATTTACAATCATAACAATATTGCCCATACAATACCAATATGAATCCGCTTAAACCAACCATCAAAATGATACACACTCTTTAAATATCTAGTAATGTATTTTGACACCACAATCTTTCTCATAAAACAGGAACCCAAGTACATATATACATCATATACTTAATCTTTTTCTATTCATATAAGTTCTAAACAATATAATTTTTATGAACCTTATCTATTCCTTGCAATCTAGAAAACAAACAACATTCCCTATTCACCATTTAAGGTAATAGAATATAGAACTTTTAAATAACATACTACCCATCATAATAACATCATAATAAAATAACTATTTTCTTTACACATATTAAATATAATCAATTTTGCTCATAATTATAATCCATGTAACTTAACTACGTACATAATCCTCACATTTAACAAATCATTTACAAGAACTTCAAGATTCCATTAAATCAAACAAGTCGTTGAAAACACATTAACCATATTCATTTTGATTACAACCCTAACCTATAACAATTATCTAATCATTGCACTAACCTTAATTTCCAAAATACAATAGCACTAGTTTTAAAGTCGAAATTTAGATACGCCTTCCATCTCAACACAATTATAACTAATTAATTTTCACGTGATTCATAAGAATTAAATTTAATGTAACAGCTTTAACTTTAAACATCACTTAGGAAGCATTTCAGGTAGCTAAATCAACTAACGTTAGGATTTTCCAAATCCATGCAAAGCGATGACATAGTGCAAATAATCAGTTAAATAATTAATATTATTTGTGTATACTCAAAAGTCAATCACATTTCATTGGCAACTCAAGGAATATTAAAACTGGTAAGTTTATTCCATTTTCTCAATTTATTCATAACAATCAAAATCAATCTTTTAAATAAATCATTTTATCCAAAATCAATTTTTTTATTTTTTTATTTTTAATAACATCATTCTTTTATGAAATCAATCTTTGCATCAAATATACAAACATTAAAGAAAATCTATAATTAAATATAAATTAAACATATATATGTAACTATATATTTTCCAAATATATAATTATATATACATATTTATATTTTAAACACTTATTAAATCCCATTCTCAATTACTAAATTCAAACCCCCACTTTTGCTAATTATTTACACCAAACAACTATACACACACACACACACATATATATATATATATATATATATATATATATATATATATATATATATATATTTGAAATGATATAAATATAAAATATATATTCTATATTATAAAATTTTATTTTAAAAAAAACCATATATAAAATATAATATATATACATATATGTTTATATAATATATATTATAATTAAATAATACATATATAATATATATTATATAAAATATATATATAAATTTATAATTAAATAAGAAAAACAAAGAAAAGCAAAAGCTGTTGCGCAGCCCCCAGATAGGGGACGCAGCCCCTGCTGGGGACTGCCATGCAGCCCTCCCCATACATGGAGTCGCTGCCTGTGAAGGGCGCTGCCTTCACAGCCAGCGCCTCCCATGGATGGGGGGCGGCTGTGGGGCAACCTCCCAGCTCCAAAATAACCATTAAATTTTTATTTTTTTATTTTTATATTAAATTTTATAAATTTAAACAAAACCCAGACCCCCTGCCTTGCACGAAATTCACCAGAATTTTTTCTGTGTAAAAGAATTTTCAAAATAACATTTCCCAAAACAAGAAACATAATTATAAATATATAATATATATAAATTATGATTTTTCCCCTATTTTCACAGTCAAATTGAACAAAGTTTTTCTACAAAGAGAATTTACAAGCACAAATTCTGTAGGTCTCAATTTTCAAAAAACAAATGGAAATATCTTTTATTCATCTTTTCATTCTCTATTGTTGAATCTTTTCTGTTGTTTCTTCTTCCATGATTTCAAAGAGGTGTTTTTTTTTTTTTGTTGATTTTTTCTAAACTTGCATTCAAATTGAAACCAAAATCTCAAAACTTCAAAACAATAAAACCAGAATAAAACCTATGATTATGAACTTGAAGAACAAATTGATGTTGAGTTCCTCTGCATTCCACTCCTCCACCATTTCCTCCCAAGATCTCCACCTTCAAACCAAGATTGAATCCAAAAACCCCAAAACCCTTTTCCTTTTTGCAACCAAATCTCTCCATCCAAAAAAAAACAAGTAGTGAAAATAAAACCCAAATGAAATATATTATCTCCCCCAAACTCAAATTCAAATTAGAAATGAAATTTCATGGCTTCTAAATCCTCCCCAAATTGAGTCAACTCCTCTAAAATATCTTTTCCACCCAAAGTTATTGCATTTTTGAAGATATTTGAATTTTAAATAATTTAGAACAAAATTCCAATTTCCAAATAGAATTTACTACATTTAAATTTTCTTTTCAAACAAAATAATTTAAACTTTTAAAACTTTCTTTCCAAAAAATAAACTAACACTTTTAATTCAAAAAAATAACTTAATCAATTCAACACAATTAATTTAATTAACAATAAAATAAATCTAATATGAGATTAAATCATTTTATTAATTACATTAAATTATTTAATAAATTAAATAACATTTTTAACAATATAGCTAGATTTATTTGCACAACTTAACTACAAAAGCCATTTATTTACTTTCATATCTTGAATTTAAATAAAAACCAAGGTGAAAGGGACAACATAAAACAACTACACTCGACTACGACCCAACGACACATCATGACCAGGGGGATGACTTGGCACGAAAAACCTAGCTACTATCTCCCAATTGATTACCGTTGGTCAATGGACACGCTTAGACTTGTGAAACCAGGTGGAGTCGATGTCTTGTACTTGAGTCCTGCAAACAAAACGAGTGTCGAACATGCATATAACATAGTAGACACACCGTGAAGGGGAAATCGTGGAATCACAGGCGCTCGCATGCGAGTGATGTAATCATGTCCCCTTCACCAATATAGTATTACTAACTGATGAATCTAACATCAATAATATAATCAAAAGCAAAAGCATCATTAATTTCAAATATCTGTTAAGCTAATCCAAAGCATGCCTTAATGATAACGTCAGAGTAAAATGCCATCACATCAAAATAGAACATTCACATCGCTTAACAGTCAGTGATCAAATAGCAACCAAGCACCTTAATTCAAGTGTTAATAGAAACAGGGCATAACATAGAAAAACATTGTTTAATCAACAGAGCACAAAATGGAGGGGTGTTATAATATCTTTCTTTATCTATTTTGTTTGTGTGTGTTTTTGTTGGTGTTTTGTCTTTTTTTTTTGTTTTTTCTCTCTTTCTTGATTTGTTTCTTTCTTGTTGTCATTTAGATCCTCTCTCATATTTCATATTTCTTTATTTTCTCTTTCTTACCCTTTTTATCTTTCTTTTTTATCCTCACTTTTTATCTTCTATTTATTATTTCTCCCTTTAATGTCTCTCTTTCTCCATATATTTATTTTTGTGCTTTTTGTCTCACTTCTTTCCTTTTACCTCTCCCCTCTTTCTTTTCTCTCTATTATTCTATATATATTTTTGGTTATTCTATTATTTTTTATTGACCTCTCTATTTATTTCTATTTTTAATTCTCTTCTTTGTATCTTCCATTTTATCTTTCTTTTTTCCTTTTTTTTAAAATTTCTTTTTACTCTTTTTCTTGCTTTATCTATTTAATCTTTCAATATAATGTACTTTCTTTATTAATTTATCCATCATTATTTAATCCATGTTTTTTTGCCACTTCTTTGTTTTTTATTAGGTAAGCAGCATTTTCAAGGTGATGTACCCTTCACAAGGAGCCATAGGGGCCAATAGAGTTCAAGACCAAAAAAGCATAAAAAAATACAAAGCCAAAAAACAAACACCACAGACTAACAACAAATGGACTAACAACGGACCAGCAACAGACTAACTAGCATCTTCCCAGTTCTTTGACAGAAAATTGACAACATCATCTCCGACCCATTCTTGATGGTCTTCAACCTTTTTCATGTCCATCTCATCCTTCATTACCGTCGACAGAGTACTGGTGACACAATGGATCGGCTTAACCGTGAAGCGGGTCAACCCACAAATTTTTTTGTCCAGTTTATCCAATCTTTCCTTCAGCACACAGAGCTCCTCCCCTCCAACCGTAGTCTTGTCGGTATTAGCATGCTTAACTTCCAACAGTTTCGAAGACTGAGAGGCCGAAACCTCCTTCTGAACTTTTCCCATGTTAGGAATGGAGTTGGGACCTCTAGCAAGCTCCTCCTCCACACCCTCTGACTCTTCTTCAACCCTGCTATCTTTGTTGTTTGACAACTCATTTTCTATATCCAAATCTTTAACCTACACTTTTTTCTTATTCTTGGCTAGCCTACCAGAGCGTTGAATGATGGCATCACAACCAATTACCATCATTTCCGCAACCACCGTGTCCCCCATAGATTCCTTTCTCACCACATTTTTTCCTTTGCTCAAAGGCTCCTTCAAGCTTTTACGTTCCTCCTTGCCTTTCTTTTTCAAGGCGGGCTTGCTGGTAGTCTTGGCGGGGGTTGATTTAAGTTCACAAAGACTAGCCACTGCACTAGTTTAGGCCACTCAAGTATTTTGAATTACTTACGGTATTGTGTCTATTTATCTCATTCTATTACTTTATTTTTCTATCTTGATTTTTAATATTACCTCTTTTTTTTCTTATATTACTTTTTTTATTCATATATTTTATATTTCATTTGTTTATCTTTTAATTATTTTCCCCATTTTCTATTTGTCTCTTCTTTTGTGTGTGTTCCTCTCTCTTACCTTTCCCATGCACCTCTCGCTTTATTTCTTATTACTTTTATTTATGTCTCTTTCAATCTAGATTTTTCTTGATTTATCTTGATTTGTCTATCTTTCTTTCTCTTTAAAATTCTTTCTTTTTACCACCTTTTTATTTCTTTTCAACTCATTTAATTACCTTCACCATTTAATTCTTCATCTTTATATGATTCTCTCTCTCTCTCTACATTCTATGTTTCTTAAGTTGTGGGTATGCTCCATATGGTCTTGGGTTTGTCTTCAAGGTCCAAATTTACCCAATGCATGCGGCTTGTGGGTTGTTGCATACATCTCTAAGGGACTAGTATTTCCCCAATGTGCCACCCTTTCTCGACCCCAATTTGGAAGAATGTAAGACCAAGGTAGGGTGGGTTGGGAATTGAGGTGGGTTGCGAGGATACCACAGAATCTATAAAAAAAGAAAGAAAGAGAAGTCCATACCTTTTTATCGTCAGAATGTAAGACTCCTTGCGGGTTGTTGCATACATCCTTAGGGGACTAGTCTTGCCCTAGTGTGACACCCCTTCCTAACCCCAACTTGGCAGAATGTAAGACCAAGGTAAGGCGGGTTGGGCATTGGGCTAGGTTGCGAGGATACCACTGAGTCAAAAAAGAAGAAAAAGAATTCCATACCTTTTTATCATCAGAATGTAAGACCCCTTGTGAGCTATTGCATATGTCCTCAGGGGACTAGTCTTGCCCCATCTTGACACCCCTTCTTGACCCCAACTTGGCAGAATGTAAGACCAAGGTAAGGTGGGTTAAGTGTTGGGCTGGGTTGCGAGAATACCCTTGAGTCAAAAAAATGAAAAAAGAGAAGTCCATACCCTTTTATCATCAAATGTAAGACCCTTTGTCGACTATTGCATATATCCCCAAGGGAGTAGTCTCGCTCCAATGTGACACCCCTTCCCGACCCCAACTTGGCCAAATGTAAGACCAAGGTAAGGTGGGTTGGGCATTGGGTTGGGTCGCAGGGATACCCCTCTTCTTTTGTGTATGTCTATCTCTTACTTTGCCCATGCACCTCTCACTTTATTTCTTATCAATCTATATTTTTCTTGATTTACCTTTATTTTTGTATCTCTTTCTTTCTTTTTACCACCTTTTTATTTCTCTTCAACTCCTTTTTTAATAACCTTCACCATGTAATTCTTCGTCTTTACATGATTCTCTCTCTCTCTCTCTCTCTCTTTCTTATTTGACATTCTATATTTTTCAAGTTATGGGTATGCTCCCTATGGTCTTGGGTTTGATTTTGAGGTCCAGGTATTTCTGATGCATTTGGCTTGTGGGTATAGTCGAGGTCCAAGGGATTAGTCTTGCCCTAGTGTGACACCCTTTCCCAACCCCTACTTGGTAGAATGTAAGACCAAGGTAGGGCAGGTTGGGCATTGTGTTGGGTTGCGGGGATATCCCTGAAACAACAAAAAAAAGGAGAAAGAGAATTTCATACCTTTTGATTGTTAGAATGTAAGACCCCTTATGGGCTATTGCATACATCCTTAGGGGACTAGTTTCACCCCAGTGTGATACCCCTTCCTAACCCCAACTTGGAAAAACGTAAGGCCAAGGTAAGGTGGATTGGGTGTTGGGTGTTGTGTTGTGGGGATACCCCTGAGTCAAAAAAGAAGAAGAGAGAGAAGTCCATACCTTTTTATCATCAGAATGTAAGACCCTTTTGCAGACTATTGCATATATTCTCAAGGGACTAGTCTTGCCCCAGTGTGACACCCCTTCCCAACCTCAACTTGGAAAAATGTAAGACCAAGCTAGGTAAGGCAGGTTGGGCGTTGGGCTGGATCATGGAGATACCCCCGAGTCAACAAAAAAAGAAGTGCATGTCTTTTTATCGTCTTTGAAAGGGGTTTGGATTGAAAGATTTAATTAAATGGAGGCCAATTTAAAAAAAAATATAATGTGATTTTAGTGTACATGTTGATTAATACACCAATAGTTCATTCATATTAAGTGACATATCATCCTTCTCCTATGCCCTTTGGATCAAATGTGCTTTAGAATAATTTCTATCCTCCATGACATTTGCATAACACTATTACAAAGGGGAAGAGAGATGTATTATGGAATCAACCCAAAATTAAAGAGGGATGAAAAAGAATGAATTGAAATAGATAAAACCAAGGAATTCTTTGTGAGGATTGAAATCTAGAAACCATGGCTTCACCAATCAAAATTATTTCTTTATTTTCTCTCTCCATTTGCTTTTTTTTATTTATTTATTTAATTTTTACTATTTTCATTCATTCATTTTTATTTTTATTTTAATTTTTTGTTGTCATTCTATCTATCTCATTTTTATAACTTTGATTTGTTCTCCTTTTTATCTCTTTATATGCCCTTTCCCTTTCCATGTTTTTTATTTCTATCTCTTATTACTTTTGTTCTTTCTCTCTCTCTCTCTCTCTTGTTTTTCTTCTATGTTATTTACTATTTATTTTTCTTTTCTTCTCTCTTATTCTTTAAGTGTATTTATTTTCAATCCCTCGCTATGGCTATCTTTGTTTATCTGTATAATTTTTTTTTATCATTTTTTATTCCTTTCTTATTGGACCATGGACCACAAACACTAGACTTTGGATGTTGGAGTTTGTATCCTTGATCTTTTAAATTTGATACAAGATGCCTAGAAACATCAATTGTGAGAATAGATCTTAGTTTATAGAATTTAGACAATAAAATGTAGAACATGCATGCTAAATCATAAATCCTAGAACTTGGACCTTATGCTTTGGGAACACAAACCTAGAACCTTAACCCTCAAGATCTTAGAACTTAGATCCTAGACCCAAAAACATAAACTTTGGACCCATAGACATTGAAATGGTGGGCTATTAACCTTGACCAATAAAATTTTATCCTAAAACACTCTATCACCCAACCTTAGAATTTGGAGTTTTTTCTCTTCTATGTTTTTTCCTCGTATCTCTCTTCCTCTTAGTTTCATTATTATTTTTAATTCTATCTCTCTTTCTCATTTTTCTACCATCTTGTTTTATTTCTAATTTTATTTTTTTCTCTCTATTATCATTTGAGAATGCTTCATTTCAATAGCTCTCGATTTCTCTATAATTCTCTTGTATTTTCCCTTGATTTTATTTTTTTCTTTTCTTTCTCTCCTTTTGGACAATAGATCATGGTCCATAGACTGTCAGTGTTAGGTCTTGGATCATTTATCCTTGATACTAGACCCATAAACCTGCTGACATTAGATACTACATGTTGGGTCCTAGAATTTAGATTATAACATTTAGAACTTGTATGTTATGCTCTTGGCACATGACTTCAAAACTTGGAGCCCAAATTTATGTCACAATTTAGATCTTATACTTTAGAACCTAAGCTTTACGCACATAGACCTTAGGCTTGTTTATGATTGACCTTGATCAAGAAATGTTTACCCTTTACCCCAACTCTTAGATTGGGAACCCTAGAGTTGTGGAATATGGACATTAGACCAAGAAATATTTACCCTATATTATGAACCCTTGAACCCAGGCCTTAGTATGTATGCTTCTATATTGTAGAACCTACACCCTAAACTTGTGGATTGTGGATGTGAGACAAAAAATGACACTATAACATCAATCCTAGACACTATACCTTGAATATTTGACCCTTGACACTAGACAATGTATATTGGATCATTGGGACCTAGTCGTCGAATCGTAGACCCCAAACTTTGTATCCTCAACCCTCGATCCTTAACTTTGGACCCCAAGACCTCTAAATCACTTGACTTTGGTCAGTGGATCTCAAGCCTTGAAATCTAGACTCTAGAATGTAGAACAAGGACCTAGATGTTACTTGGAACCAAACCTTAAGCTCTAAGCATGCGATATTAAAATTGGGAGCCTA
This sequence comes from Sequoia sempervirens, assembly GCA_007258455.2. Lineage (NCBI taxonomy): Eukaryota > Viridiplantae > Streptophyta > Pinopsida > Cupressales > Cupressaceae > Sequoia > Sequoia sempervirens. The sequence continues at coordinate 19,885 of VDFB02042761.1, forward strand.
TAGTTAGGAACTTGGATCCTAGATCCTTAGACATTAACTTTGGACCCTTTGATGGTGTCATGGCCATTCATGGCCAATCCGATTAGGTGTCACAGATACAACCCTCAATTGAATCTTCTATCAGAGTTATTCTTTGCCTTCCAAAAATTTGCAAGCCCCCTCACAAGAGTAGGTATGTACTTTAAAATTGTTTAAAAAAACATATATTTATCAAATTAATCATTAGTTTTCTTGGTCTTCTATTAATTATCACATGATCACTTGCATGTCCCCACCCAAGACCTAATTGATTCCTAGAGTTCCTAGTGTTGGAAAATATAGGCTCTAATACCATATGTTATGCCCATCATGAACACAACACATTTTTTTAAAAAGAATTAATTAAGTTCGCTAATGTGAGTAGACATTAGCAAACTTAATTAATTCTTTTAATTTTTTTTTTACTATGGTGTGTTCATGATTGGTGTGACAAATGGACTTTGGACTCATGGACCATGGACCCTAAACCAACATATCATATACCATAAACCATTAGACCCTAAACCCTCCATCTTAGACTCATGTACCATAGACTCTAGGGTAAGAATTTTTCATGTAGCTTGGACCTTGAACATTGAAGCATTTTCCTTGAATCTTTGACACACTAGAATACTCTTGGAATTTGGACCTCAAATCTTGGACCCTATTTTCTCTCTCTCTCTCCATATATCTCACCTCATTTGATGGCCAACTACAACAAATTCAAAGACAATCCAACTCTGTTAGCTTTTGGTAGAAATAAGGAACAACAAGTCCATATTACACCTAATGAACACACAAACTCTAGTGCCAAACACTATTGTTAATAAGCTAAAACAATGAATCAACAAAGAGGGTCAAGTAGGTTGGTCACACCATATAGGGTGACAGATACCGTCCAACCATATTTCCCATGCTAACATTCAAAAATAGATATTGAAGTTGCAAAATATGCTTCCTTCATTCATTCCAAACAGTAAACAAGCTTTACATTGCAATGTGATAAAGGAAAATAGTAATTGCACATCAGTATGCTACTACATACATCTACAACAAACAAAGGAATTCAATCACAACAACAGAGAACTACGTTTTATTTATGTTAGGAATAACAAGCAATGAATACAAAGCAATTAGTTTAACAAGGGATTGGTTCCCCATCCTCCACCTTCATACAAACATCAACTTAACTTCCAACCACCTCAACAACACACTCACACTTGATTATTTAGAAATGCCAATATAGGTTCGCCCTATTCATGGTATTTTGTTAGTAGTTCATTTTCTTTTCCAAGGTAAAACATAATGACCCCTTTCCTCACTCCAAAATTGACTTGTTTTCGCATTCTCAAACAGTTTATTCCTTTGCCAGCAACTACCTCTAGAATGAGAAATAACTCCTTTCTCTTTTTCTCTTGATCGATGTAATTACCATGCATATCTCCACCACCAATGAAGGTTTGATATGTACCAAAATAAAACAATAGTTCACTGCCATATAAGAAGTACCACGTCGCAAGAAATAAGTAGACAAAATCGAAAATAAAAACCAAAACTTGACTAATGCAACAATGCCCCTGCATGAGGCTCCTCGGGGGAGTTGTTTGTGAGCGTAGCTCACAAAGGGGGTTGGGTAGTAGGACTACCCTTCCAAGTTCTCAAAACTTGCAACATACCCCTTATGCCAATAAATGACCACCCATGACCATTATTTCTTTCTTGTCTTCCAATATTTGGTCAGACCTCCATACATCGAACTCCATAATATGCTCTTCATGTTCTTCCCACTGGTTGTTCTCTAGGTAAAACTACCATTTCCACATCCCATCCCATCATCCCCAATATACTTAGCCCACTCTTCAGTTAACCTCTCATTGCTACACCTTTCCCATTCGTTTTGCATTCCCTCTCCACTGCAATCCTTGCATCTTCCCAAGAATCAACTTCAATTGAATCCAATGGCTTTGAAAATGGAGATCTTACCTCACCATTGATGGCTGCACCATTTGTCTCACCTCTTGTTAGTTCAAGCCACTCTCTCTAAACTACCTCAATTCAAAGAGACAAATCATCATCCACATTTGCTTCTGCTATCTCCACACTTTTTCCATGAAAATTTGTGCCCATGTATTCATCTTGACATTGTTGTTCTAAACTCCCATGTATCTCTGCATCCTTTAGAATAACAATGGAAGCCCCAACTTCATAATTACCTGTTCCAATAGATATTGTTGGTTTTCCTACCTACAAATCAACACTATTTACACCTATGCAACCTTGAGGAAAATGAAGGTTCACCTCCCTAGGTACTGTTGCAACTTCCTTTATATTTTTTTCCATTTATAAACTCTTTTCTTCTTACCAACGTCACCTTACTACTGTTGTCCTCTTCTTGTTCACGCATAGGCAACAAAGTATGCTTGAGTCCATCCTTTTCAAAGGTATATGTGAACTACTCCTCCCTTCATGTACAACTTTACAATCAAGCTTCCAAGGCCAAGCAATACATGACACATGTCCATAGGCATAATGTCATAAATCACACCATTCTTATAACTACCATTTTGAAATTCTGCTAAAGCTTGTTCATCTACCCACAACTGATTCCCTTTCTGAAGCAAAGAAACTTTATAAGGAGTAGGATGTTTAGTTCTCCTAGCTTATCCACCATTTCTACAACCACTAAATTATTTGTATTACCACTATCAATAATTAATTTGAAACACTTACCTTTAGCTTTGCACTTCATTTTGAATAGAGCCTTCCTTTGTACAGGTTCATGAATCTCCTTTGGCAGTTTCAACAACACTCTTTTGAACAACAAAGATTCTCCTGACTCAGGTTCTTCCTTTCTTGGAGAAAATGATCCTGCACTCTCCTGATTTTCTTGCACCACTTGATTCCTTCTTTCAAGACTTGTGTAACCTCCTTGGGAAGATTCTAGACACTCCCAACTCTTGTGACCCGCATATTGATTGCACTTAAAACATTTCCCTACAAAACCTCTTCCTCTTCCTTGATACTCATCACTTCTAACTGATCTTTCTCCTCTATCTTGATAGCATCCTCTGTCAGACTTAACTGGCCCTCTTGAACTGCTTGCCTCTCCATCTTGATGGTGTTTCTATCCTCTTTTTCCATAGCCTTGTCCTCTACCTCAGCCTTGCTAATTCTGCTTCCTCATAAACTTCTCCTTTGCCTTAATGGAAAATTGGTAGGCTTCCTCCAAAGTTCTTGGTGACACTAAGGCCAACTCATCTTGCAAATTGTATTTCAAACTATTCAAATATCTAGATACCTTTTCCAAATCCTCTTCACTATGGCTTGAACGAATCACCAACTTGTAGAACTCCTCCATATATTCTTTGACTGACATATCCTTTTGCTTCAGATTTTGAAATCTTCTGAAAAGATTAGTTTGATAATCTGCTGGAAGAAACTTCATCTTTGGTTTGGAAACCATTCAATCCCAACAAGAGATCTTCTCCTTGTTTTTCTTGTGTCTTTCAGTCTGCACGTAATCCCACCAAATTACAACGTGGCCTTTTAATTGTGTATAGGAAAACTTCACTTTTCTTTCTTCTACAACTCCTTCATACTCAAAGTACTTATCCAAATCATTGATCCATTCAATGAGCTCTTCACCATTCAATCTTCCAAAATACGTGGGGATGTCTATTTTTGGTTTCGCTCCCACATTCATCATTGTTTTTATCAATATTTCTTCCACTCCTTCTGGTTCTTGCTCTTCTTCATCATCCACTTGTGGTTGCTCTTCCTCTTCAACTTCACTAGCATCATCCACTGGTGTTCCTCTTTGTTGTGCCCTCTCCATGGAATCCATTCGTGCAGTCAAGTTTTGCAACAATTCAAAGAATCCATTATCATGTCCTCTTCTGCCTCTTCCTTGAGCTCTTCTACCTCTCAATGCTCTTAGTGGCATTCTACCCACTCCTCAATAGCCCCAAATCTTTGGGTTCTGATACCAAATTGATGGCCAACTGCAACAATTTCTATTGTGCAAATTCAAAGACAATCCAACTCTATTAGCTTCTGGTAGAAATAAGGAATAACAAGTCCATATTACACCTGATGAACACACGAACTCTAGTGCCAAACAATATTATTAATAAACTAAAACAATGAATCAACAAGGAGGGTTGAGCAAGTTGGTCACACCATATAGGGTGACAAATATCGTCCAACCATATTACCCATGCTAACATTCAATAACAGATATTGAAGCTGCAAAATATGCTTCCGTCATTCATTCCAAACAACAAACAAGCTTTACATTGCAATGTGATAAAGGAAAACAATAATTGCACATCAGTATAATACTCCATACATCTACTACAGACAAAGGCATTTGATCACAACAATAGAGAACTACGTTTTATTTATGTCAGAAATAACAAGAAATGAATACAAAGCAATTAGTTTAACAAGGGATCGGTTCCCTATCCTCCACCTTCATACAAACATCAACTTAACTTCCAGCAACCTCAACAACACACTCACACTTGATTATTCATAAATGCCAATACAAGTTCTCCTTGTTCATGGTCTTTTGTCAGTAGTTCACTTCAATGACCTCTTCCCTCACTCCAACAATTGATTACAAAGACAACTAATCCAATTTGATTCATACCGTATCTATTGTCATAGCAACCTCCATCAAGCCAAACAAAGACACCAGGGGTTTAAATCACGTATTCAACATTCAAGTGACAATCATTAAAAATTGCTAACAAATCAATCTTTATTCAACGCTGCAAATAGTCATTATAAGGCGACAAAGAAAGGGGAACAAAGGCATATTCTATTGCTTGTTGAAATCAACAGTAAACAGAGCCTACAGTGTAAGTTTAGCAACATAGTTCATAATACCAATTGAGGGCGATTGAGACAATCCCCAAATTCATTCAAATCAGTTTACAAGAAATCGATACTCAAAGGAATTGCTATTCCTTCCTCTAGTCAAAATTTCCCTAATATCCATTCTTGTTTATTATCGTTTCTCTTTTTCCTCATATTCATGTTGGCACCTCCTTCTTGCAAAGTCAATCAACCTCCTCCAAATGGTTTATCGTTTCCTACACAGGCATAATTGTCCAGGCCGAACTCCTAGCAAAGTATAATCAAGATAAAATTAAATCTAGCCCTACTGATTCAACCTCCGATAAGTGGATTGATACATACAGGCAACCAATAATCCCCCAACCAAATGTAAACATCCCCGTTTCTTGTGCAACGATCAAGAGAAAAATTCACAAACTTGTTACCACATCGAACTCGCCACTTGTCACAAGGCTAACAATGGAAAACAAAAGAAAGAAAAACACAATCAAAATTTGCAAACAAAAATGGGGTGATGCCCTTGCAATAGGCTCCCCGGGGACAAAACTTGTGCTCCCGCACATGAGAGCATCAACCATAAATTATGTTGCTATTTTTTTCTTCCATGTCTTCCAACATCGCTCCAGAACAACTGCCATGTTTTCAAGTTGTTTTCATTTGGTTGCCATTTTTTTTTTTGTATCTTCTCCTTCTTATGTCTTTTTCATCTACAAGCCTCCACAACTCCATCTCACATTCCAATATCTCATTGTCACTATTCAATTCCACATCCTTATCATTTTCTTCTTTAAAATTATTTCCTTCAACAATTTCCTTCCAAAATTCAAAAGTACCAACATCAAAAGCAACTTGTTTACCTTCCACATTGTATGTACTCTCTTCTAGCTTCTTCCAAGTTGCTACCCCATTCTCCTTCTTTTTCCTTTCTTCAAGCTCCATTATTGTGTCATCTTCATGGAGTGCTAATGCTTCTTCTTTCTTCTTGAGTTCTACATAAGTTTTCGCTTGTTGTATACCCTGTTGCAATGTCCTCTTGTCATCCTTTGCTAGCTTCCTCATGATTCTTTGTTTATTGGATTTGTACTCTTCTTCACCATGTCTTATATTATCACGTTCATCTATTGTTGTCCCACATTTCACTACCCACATTTTTTTCCATATTCTTGGGCAAATGTCTTTCTATTTATGCACTTGGCTACATTCTTGTCTACTTGGAAACTTTGTCATTTCTGCCATCCTTTGTTTCTATTTTTTGTCACAAACTCTATCATAAGATATCTAATCTCCTTCTTTAACAGGTTTCTTCTTCCAACTTGGCA